>OY998242.1:70738878-70751378 GCA_963922005.1 Cornus suecica
TTTCTTTAGAAAGAATCCTAGATCAAGTAAAACCAAGAGAGTTTTATTTGTATAAGAGCAATATATATTTATACTAACTATATAGAAAAAAATAGAAATAAGTGTAATGGAAATAAGATTTCAGTCGATCCATCTTGAAACGAGACATGTCCCACAGTAAACAAACGAAACTAGACGGTTCGATCAAAATGAATTATTGTTTTGACTAAACAATTATGAATGACTTGACAATTTCAATTTGAATAAAAAAATTCGGTATATTTTCCACATTCATAGGAGTGCATCTACGTTTCTGCTTTACGAATATGATATTTTTTGGGCATTTCTAATAATATCAAGCATTATTCCTATCTTGGCATTTTTCATTTCCGGAGTTTTAGCTCCGATTAGAAAAGGACTAGAGAAACTTTCTAGTTATGAATCAGGTATAGAACCAATGGGCGACGCTTGGTTACAATTTCGAATACGTTATATGTTTGCGCTAGTTTTTGTTGTTTTTGATGTTGAAACGGTTTTTCTTTATCCATGGGCAATGAGTTTTGATGTCTTGGGTGTATCGGTATTTATAAAAGCTTTCATTTTCGTGCTTATCTTAATTGTTGGTTTAATTTATGCATGGCGAAAGGGGGCATTGGAATGGTCTTAGCTCCTGAATATTCAGACAATAAAAAGAAAAAAATATGATTGAGATGGTTATGAATTCTATTGACTTTCCCTTACTTGATCGAACAGCCCAAAATTCAGTTATTTCAACTACATCTAATGATCTTTCAAATTGGTCAAGACTCTCTAGTTTATGGCCGCTTCTCTATGGTACCAGTTGTTGCTTCATTGAATTTGCTTCACTAATAGGCTCACGGTTCGAATTTGATCGTTATGGCCTGGTACCAAGATCGAGTCCTAGACAAGCGGACCTGATTTTAACAGCTGGAACAGTAACAATGAAAATGGCTCCTTCTTTAGTGAGATTATATGAGCAAATGCCGGAACCGAAATATGTTATTGCTATGGGAGCATGTACAATTACATGGGGAATGTTTAGTACGGATTCTTATAGTACTGTTCGTGGAGTTGATAAGCTAATTCCTGTGGATGTCTATTTGCCGGGCTGTCCACCAAAACCGGAAGCAGTTATAGATGCTATAACAAAACTTCGTAAGAAAATATCTCGAGAAATCTATGAAGATAGAATTAGGTCTCACTAGGAGAATCAGTGTTTTACTACCAATCACAAGTTTCGTGTTGGACGCAGTATTCAACTGGAAATTATGATCAAGGATTGCTTTATCAACCGCCATCTACTTCAGAGATGTTTCCTGAAAGATTTTTCAAATACAAAAGTTCAGTATCTTCCCACGAATTGGTGAATTAGACAGGATTCATTTGTACAGAATAACAAGTAGCGAGTCACTCTTCATAAATTTCATCGTCAATGTGAAATACTTATACAAATAAAAATGCGGGAGAGATAAAAAAGATGCAGGGTCGTTTGTCTGCTTGGCTAGTCAAGCATGGGCTAATTCATAGATCTTTGGGCTTTGATTACCAAGGAATAGAGACTTTACAAATAAAGCCCGAGGACTGGCATTCCATTGCTATCATTTTATATGAATATGGTTACAATTATCTACGCTCCCAATGTGCCTATGATGTAGCACCAGGCGGACTGTTAGCTAGTGTATATCATCTTACGAGAATAGAGTCTGGTGTGGATCAACTAGAAGAGGTATGCATAAAAGTATTTTCCCCAAGGAGGAATCCTAGAATTCCGTCTGTTTTCTGGGTTTGGAAAAGTGTGGATTTTCAAGAACGGGAATCTTATGATATGTTGGGAATCTCTTATGATAATCATCCACGCTTGAAGCGTATCTTAATGCCTGAAATTTGGATAGGATGGCCCTTACGTAAGGATTATATTGCCCCCAATTTTTATGAAATACAAGATGCTCATTGAATGATACGGAACTAATCTTCACTTCTACAATTCTAAATGTACCCTTTGTTCTAGATCAAACAGAGTAATTATAATTGAAGTCTCATTTATATTATGAATGGGCTAACAAAAAGAAAAGACAATACAATTAGGGATTCGTCGGGATTCTAAAATTTGGAAGATACTTTTTTCGGGTGAATCGAGCCAATAGGATGAACCAAACAAGTTCTGCATCATGAACTTTGTACCGCGCACATGACTTAGTGGATTCTAGAAAGTCATGTAGAAGTTAATAAAGAACTAGACTTTGAAAGCAAAGAAATGAAAAAGGATCAGATTCTATTTATTTGTACTATATCTGAACTGAATCTTGTCTATTCCCATCCTTCAACTCTCCTAGACTATATTTTTCAACCAACTCATTTAAGCCTTTGAATATGTGTATGAAATATTAACATTTTTTTTGAACAAGAAGATTAAATAAAATAGAATTCTTTCTTTATACAAGAAATACAAGAAACTCTTTACCCATCTATAAAATAGAGATGGTATACCTCTATCTCTAAACACCTAGAAAGTATGTATTGGATTCTGATCTATACTATTAATGTATAGATATATATGTCTGTAAATAGTGAAAATTATAGGCCCAGGCCCATTTATTAGGCCCAAGGTGTATTGAGCCCATGTAAAATGTAGATAGAGAGCAGCCCATGTATTTGAGCCCACCAGATATAAGTGGGACCATCAACATTAAGCCACTCCCTTAAAAAGGGAGTAACAACCCACTACACAAGGAAAGTGGGTAGTTATTAAGAGAGTGGGTCATGACCCCATGAACTTAGGCCATGATCCACAAACACAAATGTATAAATATGGCCATTTGAGCCTGAATAAAGAGGGATCTTTGATGTGAGTGAAATTTGACACTTACATTTGGCGCCGTCTGTGGGAAAGATAATATTTTTTCCACTTGCAACAAGTTTTATTTAAAATGGTGTCCACACGGTCAACAAACAATGAGATCAGGTTCGAAGAAGTCATGAGGAGGTTGGAGGCTGTCGAGCAAAGAAATGCGGCCCTCGAGCGGCAGAATGCTGAATTGCTCCATCAAGTTACTCAGGGCCCTTTTCCTCTCCAAAGTCCTGATCCAGCAGAGTGCGCAGAAGAGCCAGAGCCTTTCAACTCTCATCACGGGCAAGACGCATCCGCCGCCCGAGGAGATAAAATCCCGAGGGAAGAAGAAGAGTCCTCTCACCCCATAACAGGGGGAATGCCAAGGATGCAGGTCCCGACTCAGAATGACCTGCACGAAATGGCTGCCAAAATCCAGAGAGAAGTGATGAAAGATTTGAAATTGCAGACCCCTGATGATCTGGCCATCCATGCGACAACGGATATGACTTAGTCTCCATTCACCGAAGAAATTGAAGCAGCAGAATTCCCGAAGAAGTTTGTGCTGCCAACTTTTACACTATATGATGGTACAAAAGATCCACTCGATCACATCTACCAAGTGCAGACCAAGATGACTGTTTATGGAAGGAACCAAGCACTCTTGTGCAAAGTCTTTTCAACCAGTTTGACGGAGGCACCACTTCTGTGGTTCAGGAAGCAGACTCCTGGATCCATCAGCAGTTGGAATGATCTCTGCAGACGCTTTATTGGTCAATACTTCAGCAATCGGAGGCAGAGGAAGACGATATCAAGCCTCTTCACCATGACCCAGGAAAAAGGGGAGAGCCTCAAGAGCTTTTTATCCAGATTCAACGTCGAAATGTCTTCTATCGATGACTGCGATCAACTGTCAGCGGTAGAGGCATTCCGTATGGCGGTCATCCCTGGCACAAAATTCCACTATTCACTAGTAAAACGACCCCCTATCAACATCGGTGAGCTCAACTCCAGAGCACAAGGGTATCTCAGAATAGAAGAGGAGGAAGCAGTCAGACACAGAAGAGCCTCTCTGGTAACGGTAGAGGCAAAATCCAAAGAAAGGATGAAGGATCAGAGGCCTCAACGACAAGATCCATCTCGGCAAACCTCATCATCCAGAAATTCAGACAAGCGTCAACGGACGGAAGAAAGATCCACTCCACTCAAAACCAGCCTAGGGAAGCTCTTCCAAGAAAACAAAACTAAAGGGATTTTCAGACCACCTCCACCGATCAGACAACCGATGGAGCTGAGGGACATGACCAAGCACTGTGCCTTTCACAGCGAGTATGGTCATCATACAAATGACTGCAGAAATCTCCGAAGGCAGGTAGAGGCAATGATCGCCAAAGGAGAGCTTGCAGATTACGTAATGAAGGATCAGCCGAGACCAGACAAATCACACAGGACACAGCCGAACAACACTACATCAGGACAACCGGTGAGGGTTATCCACATGATCCAAGGGGGTGAAGAGGCGTTGGAGGCCGAAGGAAGCAGAAGGTCAAAGCTAAGAAAAGCACATAAACTCAGGCGAGTCGGCGAAGTCTGCCAGACAACCCTCCTACAGGGAGAATCAATGATCATGTTCTCAAAGGCTGACATACAGAATATTCAGATGCCTCACGAAGATCCTCTGGTAATCACTCTTCTGGTAGCTAATTGTCTGATCAAACGCGTAATGATTGACCCAGGAAGCAGCACCAATATCATGACAAAATGGGCCTTCGACAAAATCGGAATTGATCTATCACAGCTTCAACCGGCTCGGATTCCTCTGGCCGGTTTTGACGGACGACGCGTAGAGCCAATAGGCGTAGTCCATTTGTCAGTATCAGCAGCACGCCGAACCCTGAGAGAAACTTTCGTAGTGGTGGACGTCAAACCATCGTACAATCTACTGATGGGACGCGGGTGGATCCATCGGATGCAAGGTGTTCCTTCAACACTCCATCAGGTCATGCGTTGTCTTGACCCGAATGGAGTGGACGTGACAGATATTCCTGGAGACCAGGTAGCAGCGAAGGAATGTTACTCAGTATGCATGAAGGACTTGAACCAGAGAAATAAACAAGTGTTGGAAACACCAGAAGAGTCCCTGTACAACGAGAAATAGCAATTACAGTCAGACCCTACCTCAGAGGGTCAGGAAACTCAGTCAACAACGGAATCCCTAGAAGAGGTGAAAGTTTGTCAGATGGATCACACCAGAGTCACGTTCATCGGATCATGTCTCCAGAAAGAAGAAAAGGACAGGCTGATTCATTTCCTCCAATCAAATTCAGACGTGTTCGCCTGGTCTCATCTCGACATGCCGGGCATTGATCCTTTTATCGCTCAGCATAACCTGAATGTTGATCCAAACGTCAGACCTGTAAGGCAGAAGCAGAGGAGGTTCGGGATAGAAAGAAACCAGATCATATCCGAGGAAGTGGGAAAACTGCTAGAAGCCGGATTCATAAGGGAAGTTAAGTACCCATCATGGTTGTCAAACGTGGTAGTAGTCAGAAAGAAGAACGGAAAATGGAGAGTCTGCGTGGACTTCACCAACTTAAACAAGGCTTGCCCGAAGGATTGCTTCCCTCTGCCGAAAATTGATCAGATGGTAGATGCCACCTCGGGATATGAAAGACTCTCTTTTCTTGATGCATACTCCGGCTATAACCAGATCCCGATGAGCCAGGCTGATGAGGAGAAAACAGCCTTTATTACCGAAGAAGGTACGTACTGCTACAAAGTAATGCCTTTCGGACTTAAAAATGCAGGTGCCACCTATCAAAGACTTGTCAGAAGGATATTCAAAGGTAAGATGGGCAAAACGGTTGAAGCCTACATAGATGATACGGTGGTAAAGAGCAGGAGGAAAGGCGACCATCTCGAGCACCTGGAAGAAGTGTTCGATGCACTCCGAAGGTACAAGATGAAGCTCAATCCAGCCAAGTGCTCTTTCGGAGTCTCCTCCGGACAGTTCCTCGGACATATAGTCAACCGAAGAGGAATCGAAGCCAGCCCATCGCAAGTCAAGACTCTGATAAGCTGCGAAGAGCCAAAAACACAAAAGGAGGTCCAAATTCTGACAGGAAGGGTAGCCGCACTGAGCAGGTTCGTATCCCGACTGACAGACCGATGCAGACCATTTTTCCAGGCAATTAAAGGCGGAAAAGGTAGCGTATGGGGGCCAGATCAGGCAGAGGCCCTCCAGAAGTTGAAGCAGTATCTCCAAAGTCCACCGATCCTTGCCTCACCAAATCCAGGATAACCATTGCATCTGTACCTTGCCATGTCAATAACCTCAACCAGCGCAGCACTAGTAAAAGATGACAAAAAGTGCCAGAAACCAGTCTTCTTCAGCAGCAAATCCCTATCTGATGCGGAAACCAGATACACCATGGCGGAGCGAGCTGTTCTTTCTCTAATCAACGCAAAGAGACGACTGAGGCATTATTTTGAAACTCATCCAATCGTTGTGCCAACCACCCTGCCGATGAGATCCATCATGTCCAAACCCGATCTGACAGGAAGAATAACCAGATGGGCGTTGGAACTTGGGACATTTGACATCACGTATGTGCCACGAACAACTATCAAAGGTCAAGCTTTAGCTGATTTTCTCCTAGAAGCAGAGCCAGAGTCAATCCTCCAAGATCCAGACGAACCCGAATGGACGCTCTATGTAGACGGATCAGTTGGTTCAGCTGGCTCGGGAATTCGGCTCGAAATTATAACACCAGATGGGACCCGAATCCAGCAGTCAGTGCGCCTGGAGTTTCCTGCCACCAATAACGAAGCTGAGTACGAGGCACTCCTAGCTGGGCTGCGACTTGCTCAGAGCCTCTGTATTAAGAGACTCCGTATTTTCAGTGACTCACAGCTGGTGGTGAAACAAGTTCAAGACGAGTACGACGCAGGAGAAAAACTGCAGCCCTATAAGAAGTTGGCTCAGATGGAGCTAGACAGACTGGAGCAGTATTCCCTCAGTCAGATCCCAAGGGAGGAAAATGAAAATGCGGATCGGTTGGCCAACATGGCTTCAGTCAATAATCAGGACCTGACCAGAGTCGCCCCGATCGACTATCTTGATGTCCCAAGCATCCATCACACAGATGTGGTGTGCGCAATACCTTGGGAGCCGAGCTGGATGGACCCCATAGCAGAATACCTCAAAAATGGTACACTTCCTGCTGACAAAGCAGAGGCTCGGAAAATTCGCATGAAGTCGGCCCGATATGCTTTGCTACATGGCCAGTTATATAGAAGATCTTTTGGTGGACCCTACCTTCGATGCCTCACACCTTCGGAGGCATCGGCTGTAATGAAGGAAATCCATGAAGGCTCATGCGGAAATCACTCAGGGGGACGAGCTTTGGCCCATAAGGTACTAAGCCAAGGATATTTTTGGCCGTATCTTTCCCATGATACTGAAGCCTTTGTCAGAAGATGCAAAAAGTGTCAGTTCCATGGAGACTTCATTCATCCGCCACCAGAACTGCTTAACCCCATATTCAGCCCGCACCCATTTGCGTAATGGGGGATTGATGCAGTTGGACCACTTCCCATGGCTCTCAGATCGGTAAATCAAGCACTGATAGCAACTGATTATTTCACAAAATGGGTCGAGGCAGAATCTTACTCCACCATCACTCACAGGCACGTAATCAAATTCATATGGAACAATATCATCTGTAGGTTCGGAGTGCCGAGGGTGATAGTGATCGACAATGGATTAAATCTGGATAATCAGTGGACCAGACAATTCTGTAATGAACATGGGATCCAATTGAGAACCTCATCGGTCGCATACCCTCAAGGAAACGGCCAGGCTGAAAGATCCAACAGAACCATACTGAATACCCTGAAGAAGAAGCTAGAAGAGCACAAGGGAGTGTGGCCAGACAAGCTTCCAGAGGTATTATGGTCTTACAGAACAACATCAAGAGTCCCTACAGGAGAAACACCATTCTCAATGGCGTATGGGACAGAAGCAGTCATTCCAACAGAACAGATAGTGCAAACAGCCAGAACAGAGCTGTATCAGGAAGAACTGAACGACCAACAGCTGGTTGATGGACTCGATCTGCTCGAAGAAAAAAGAGAACAAGCTGCCATCAGACTAGCAGCCTACCACCAGAGGGTCAGGAACACCTTCAACAAAAAAGTCAAAAGACGAGAATTCCAGGTGGGCGATATGGTATTGCGAAAGAAAATCGGGCTTATCGGAAAGCTCAGGGAAAATTGGGAAGGACCATACACAGTCACAGAGGTCATTGGACGTGGGGCTTACCGCCTCAGGAATAATGACGGCAATATGGTACCCAATTCACAGAATGCCTCACGACTGAAGAGGTACTATCCTTGATATTTATTTCATTTTTAGAGTAATTAAACAGAGGCGTCTGAGCCTAGCTTTATAGATAGCTTTAAAAATTCCATGTTTGTTATCCTGATTCAGTCAGATGTTCTAATCTTTGTAATTTCACGGTTATAATAAAAGATGGTCATCCTTCTTGCAAACAAATAGCCTAAAATTAAAATATTTCCTAAGTGGTGAAATGACAGAGGCTTATAAGCCTGACTCACTCCCAGAGGAATAACATTAAAATATTTCCTAAGTGGTGAAATGACAGAGGCTTACAAGCCTGATTCACTCCCAGAGGAATAACATTAAAATATTTCCTAAGTGGTGAAATGACAGAGGCTTACAAGCCTGACTCACTCCCAGAGGAATAACATTAAAATATTTCCTAAGTAGTGAAATGACAGAGGCTTATAAGCCTGACTCACTCCCAGAGGAACAAAATTAAAATATTTCCTAAGTGGTGAAATGACAGAGGCTTACAAGCCTGATTCACTCCCAGAGGAATAAAATTAAAATAATTTCAAGTAATGAGATGACAGAGGCTCATAAGCCTAATTCACGATAATAATTGCCTGACTCGTACTATAGGAAAGTGCAGTTTCCATTAAATAAAGCAATAAATTGCCGTTTTGTATTACAAAATTGCCTGAAAGGCATGTTACAAAATACAGCATTACAAAAGGAATACGGAGTGACCTAAGCTTGGCCTGAACCACTAAAATCCTTTCCTAAGGTATCCACATGTGTGGTCGGAGGGAAGAATTCTATGGAGGGGTTGAGAGGGTCAGTAGGGAGATATCCCTGAAGGAATTCTGTGAAAAGATTCTGAGCATGACTAGGCTCGGGGCTGGAATATGGCCTCTGCACCCCTAACACCTTATCCATGGCATCAGGATCTTTGATCTTCCTCCTTGCTGGATCCTTCTCTCCAACAACAAAGCCCTTCCTCCAGAATTCACCAGCTACAATCCTGTTCATCTGGGAATAGTGCTGGTGCATGTCAAGCCCTCCTTTATTACACATCTCCAGGGCTGACTGAGAGATGCCGAATCGGTGTTGAAGAGCCTCATGGTCAGATGCCAGCTTCTCCTTCTCACTGGTCAACCTGGCATTTTGCTCTTTTGTTTGAGCCAGTTCCTCTTCCAATTGGGCAACCCTGGATGGGAGGTCTCCTAGCTGAGCTTTCAGTTTTTTCTCCTGATCGTCCTTCTTAGCTAGGTCAGCTCTCAGGTGTTCAAGCTCCTTCACGCCCTCCTCGTGGGAAAGGCATAACGCATTGACGCTGAAGAGAGCCTAAGAAGAAAAATTCAAGGCAAAATGGGTCAGTAATGTATACAAAAGTAGGAATAACATGGAATCAAGCAAATACGTACCCCCAATAACAACCCCGGAGTTTTACGCACAAGGCGGGCATGCTCAGCATTCCTCTGTGCCTCAAGCTCCTCCGGCGTCTAGAGTGCCTGCGCCCGATTTATCATGGCAGACATAGAAGTAAGGCTGGAGGTGGATTGATCAGAAGAAGCAGAACTCTTCTCCTTACCCTTATGCTTCCTTTTCTTACTTGGTCTCTCTTCCCCCACCGGTCTGGTTCGGGCAGAGGAAGGATGAAGCATCTCAGGAATAGTGGCCTGCACAAGTGCAGACCCAGAAGCATCGCCCATCAAGGCGACGGTCACAGCCTGAGGATCAGGATCCAGAGGCATGTGTACTGGATCAGTTGAAGGTGCAGCCAGTTCCTCCACATCATCATCATCGTCCTCAAGCACTGGTCTGATCGGATCCATAATAATCTTGTACTTGGCTCCTAACCTGGATATACCCTGCAAATTGGCAGGAGTAAGCAGGTCAGCACATGACATACGGTCCGACCAGACCTTGGACTTTAATAAAGAAATACGGGCTTCTACATCCTGAGCCACTATATCTGTATCCTTATAACCTAATGACTTATAAACAAAATCTGCCCTGAGCTGGTCACAGCCGGAACAGAGGCAAGATTCCTTATGGATAAATGAAAAAGGGAGAAGGGCTAGATGCTTGAAAACACAGGGTATCGGCCATCTCCTAGAATAGGGGTAGAACCAAGCCCCCTTTACCAAAACCATCTTCTCCTTCCAATATTTCTCTGTTTTCTCGGTCCTTTGGCAGATCGCCCGACCCTTGAATGGGTAGAAGTTGTACCTCCCCTCACAATCTTTCAGATCTACAATCTTATAGCTGAGCAGAAGATCTGCCAGACCCAAGGATAGCTTTTTCTCTCTGTTAATCAAAATTAACATGGAGATTATCCTGAAGAAGTTTGGATTGACTTACAGAGGGGCTATTCCCAGGGTGAAGAAGATAAAATGAAACAGAGGATGAAGAGGAAACCGAAGCATCTTTATCTGAAGGGCCGACAATAACACCTCGTCCGGACCCACTCCGTCGCCCACTCTGAAGTCAAGAGAAGGGTCGTACTCCGTCAAGATCACCTCTTTTGGGATCCTACAGTCCCTCCTCAGACTTTTAAGGTTTACGGATTTTCTTTTATGACTTTCAAGTGGTTCTGCCACGAAAGGGGCTGATTCAGTGGAAGATCCAACGGGAACGCCTCCAGGAGCATCGGTCCCAACCGGGTTAGATATGACAGAAGTCCCGATCAGAACAGTATCAACAACATCTGCCTGGTTATTTATCTCCGAAATAGTTGTTCTCAGGCCAGATAGGTCCGGACGACTAGGTATGGACAAATGAGGAGAGGATGAAGAAGATGGATTTGTAGAAGGGGGGCTGGGAACCTCAGACCCACCATACTCTTGGTGAGTCATCTCCTCGGTAGACCTTGTGACACTACTATCAGACATGATGAGAATGACAACTTACACAGAACCGGTAGAAGAAAGAAGAACCTCCGGCAACCAAAGTATAGTCGGCGGTCAAAGTTTGAACACTGCTGGAGATTGCTTGCAAAATTTGAAAGTGATAAAGAAGGAAAATGAGGCCACACAAGGATTTATATACACACGGCATACCAACAGACATCATTAAGGCTGAAGGGGTGCATCGATTCCCTATGCATCGAATACAGTGAAACGACGGCCGCCATTATGAAATTCGAGATCACACGTCTCTCCACAATAATGACGCTGACGTCATCAAAAAAACGGCTGTCATCAATCAATTCAATTAAATTCGGGTCAGGCCCACGAACCGTATGTCAGACCCGAATGGGGCTAGTGTAAATAGTGAAAATTATAGGCCCAGGCCCATTTATTAGGCCCAAGGTGTATTGAGCCCATGTAAAATGTAGATAGAGAGCAGCCCATGTATTTGAGCCCACCAGATATAAGTGGGACCATCAACATTAAGCCACTCCCTTAAAAAGGGAGTAACAACCCACTACACAAGGAAAGTGGGTAGTTATTAAGAGAGTGGGTCATGACCCCATGAACTTAGGTCATGATCCACAAACATAAATGTATAAATATGGCCATTTGAGCCTGAATAAAGAGGGATCTTTGATGTGAGTGAAATTTGACACTTACAATGTCGATCCATATCAATGAAATTGTAGAAAATATATACTTATACAAATGAATCATGTGCCAGGAACCAGATTTGAACTGGTGACACGAGGATTTTCAGTCCTCTTCTCTACCAGCTGAGCTATCCTGACCATTCCTGATGCATCAGCCTCATTCTACTAGATGACTTGGGTCTATGTCAATTAAAAGTAAAAGGGCGAAAGGATATTACAAAGTCTTATCCAGACCCTGCAATTTCTGGATCTTCAAAAGGAAGACTTTGTAAATTTCCGTACTCGTACTGATATGGACCGCGAATCGTTCAAATGGAGATTACATGCCCAAAGATGTTCATTTATACGTGTATCATATATATCACAAGACCTATAAATATAAAAGCATTTCCGATCAGATCCGTTTGTGAAAGAGTAGAACGAATGAGAAAAATAACGAATTTTGAATCGCTAACAAAAAAAGTATAGTTAGTAAGTAAAATGGGCTTTTTTGGGGATAGAGGGACTTGAACCCTCACGATTTCTAAAATCGACGGATTTTCCTCTTACTATAAATTTCATTATTGTCGGTATTGACATGTAGAATGGGACTCTATCTTTATTCTCGTTCGATTAATTAGTTCTTCAAAAGATATATCAGACTATATGGAGTAAATGGTTTGATCAATAAATATTTAATTCTTTCTTCAATTTGGAATCGATTCACAAAAATTCTTCGATTTTTCATATAAAAAAGTACAGATTCGTGTCGTCATTAA
>OY998242.1:70781378-70788878 GCA_963922005.1 Cornus suecica
AGCCTATTCTCTTATTGAAAATATATTGTGAGAATATATATATATCTTGAGTTCTTAAAATATCACCTAAAAACACTTGAGCTTATCTTGATCTATCATCCATAAAAACCTTAGGGTTTTGAGTCTTTTTGTTTCTTGAGTGATATATTGATTACATACACAAATTTGTGATCTTGGGTGAGTGAAGCCCATTGTATCAAGGGATGATTGTTCTCTTGATTGTGTGAAGAGCTAGTTAGCTCTTTTGTAAAGGTTTTGCTATTCCACCTATTGAAGGAAGAGCCATAGTGTGAGGATTGGGAAAGTCTCAAGGAAGGGGATTCTTTGAGCCGAGGAGTAGGAGTTACCGAACCTCGTAAAAATCACGGTGTCAATATCTCTATCTCTTTCTCTTTTCTTTATGTTCATGCATGCTTAATTTATATTGTGGTAAATAGCTTGTTGGATTTAAATGAAATCATTCATTGCATATTTTACCTTGTAAATTAATATTGAACCTTGTTGCATGTTTTAGTAAGAATAAAAAGGGGTTAGAAATTATTTTTAAAACCCTATTCACCCCCCCCCCCCCCTCTAGGGTATTTTAGTGACTAACAATTGGTATCAGAGCCTAATCTCTACTTGTTTTTGACTTAACCGTCTTAGAGAACGATCATGGCCTCAAACATAGTCACTCATGTAGAAGGACAATCAAACAATAGGCCCCCATGGTTTGATGGTTCAAACTATAGTTATTGGAAGACTAGAATGATAGATTTTCTTCAAGCTATTGATTATCAAATTTGGCTAGTTATTGTTGATGGACCTTTTATTATTACCAAAATAGTTTATGGAAAAACCATTCCCAAATTGCCCAACAAATGGGATAATGATGAGCGTAGACTTATTTCATTTAATGCCAAAGCTAAGGTTAATCTAAATTGTGCCTTAAGTCCAAATGAATTTAATCGAGTCTCTACTTGCTCCACGGCCAAAGAAATGTGGGATAAACTTGAAGTTACTTATGAAGGAACTACTCAAGTTAGAGAATCTAAAATTGATATACTTATGCATGAATATGAATTATTTGCCATGAAGGAAGATGAAAATATCAATTCTATGATGTCTCGTTTTACTAAGATTTTGAATGGACTAAAGCATCTTGGTAGAATTGTTCCTAGATCCGATGCGGCATGCAAAGTCCTTAGAAGCCTTCCGGTCAAATGGGATGCGAAGGTGACGGCTATTAAAGAAGCACATGATCTTAGCACTATGAGTCCTGATGAGATTTTCGGGTCACTCCTTACATGGGAAATTACCTTGAAATCTCGTGAAGAAGACGCCAAGCCAAGAAAAGGTATAGCCTTGCAAGCTTCAACCAAAAGTGAAGCAAATGAGAGAATCGAAGAAGAGGTTGATGAAGATATTGCCTTGATCACTCAACAATTCAAGAGATTTCTTCAACGAAAGAAGGCTAAAGGTCGGAGGTTCTTAAAGAGTAATGAACCAAGAGGAGAGACAAGCAAGAAGGAGTCTATTACTTGTTTCAATTGTGGTAAACCGGGGCACTATAGAAATGAGTGTTTCAAGCCCAAAAAGGAGAACGATAAAAGGCCAAACAAAATGGCCATGAATGCAACATGGGATGATTATGACTCTTGTGATTCGGATGAGGAAGAGAATGGTGAGGAAAGTGCAAATCTTTGCCTCATGGCAAATGAAGATGAGGTACATTTAAATTTACATGCATTAGATAATTCCATTTTATCATATGATGAGCTATTATTTTCTCATAATGAATTACAAGATGCATTTGAAAATTTGTATGGTGAGTTTGAAAAACTAGCAAAAAAACATAGTTTGCTCAAGATATCTAAATCTTCATGTAATTCCACTTGCCACACCATAGTTGATGTAAATACAACTAATGACAAAAGTATGAAGATAGAAGAGGAAAATATTTTGTTGAAGAAGACCATTGATGATCAAATAAACATCTTAGCAAAATTCACAAAAGGAAAAGAAAACTTGAGCATCATGCTAGGAAGACAAAGAAACTCTTTTGACAAATGCGGCTTAGGATATGATGCATTCAAAAAAGATGCACTTTTATTGAAGAAAAGAAAATCATTAAAGCATACTTTTTCAAAACAATCTTCATGCTCAACTTCTATTGATCACAATCATGTTTCATGCTACTATTGCAAGAAAAGAGGTCACAAAGCAAATGCATGTTTTCTAAGAAAGAATAAGAGAATTGTTTCAAAAATATTTTGGGTTCCAAAAGGAACTATTGCATCTCTACGTGCTAAAGAAAAATTGGTAACTAAATCAATTTGGGTTCCGAAAGGAACTATTGCATCTCTTTCTAACCAAAATGGACCCAAAATAGATTGGGTACCAATAAAAGTCACGTAACGTTGTTTTGTAGGTGTGCTTGAAGACCGCCTCAAAAGAAAGATGGTTTCTTGATAGCGGATGTTCAAGGCACATGACGGGGGACAAATCGAAATTCATGTCCTTAAAATCTTATGAAGGAGGAAACGTTACTTTTGGAGATAACTCACAAGGCAAAATTGTTGGAATCGGATCTATTGGTATATCTTCCTCTCTAGCTATAGATAACGTACTTTTAGTTGATGGTTTGAAGCATAACTTGTTTAGTATTAGCCAACTTTGTGACAAAGGTTATGATGTTATCTTTAGGTCAAATGCATGCATAGTTGAGAAAGACGGAAAGCAATTGTTCAATGCAAAGAGAAATGGAAATTTATATACTATGTTGCTATGTGAATTAAATGAACAAGATGTTAAGTGCTTTGTCACATCGAGTGAAAATAGTTGGTTATGGCATAGACGCTTAGGACATGCTAGTATGGACCTCATCCAACGTTTGTCTAAAAATGAATTAGTCAAAGGCCTCCCGAAGACTAATTTTTCTAAAGATAAAATATGTAGTGCATGTCAAATAGGCAAGCAAGTGAAATCTTCTTTTAAGAGAAAGAAAGATATCACCACTTCTCGACCCTTAGAGTTACTTCATATGGATCTCTTTGGTCCGGAAAGAACGGCTAGCTTGGCCGGGAAACTCTATGTACTTGTTATAGTAGATGATTACTCTAGATTTACTTGGGTTTACTTTCTTGCTCATAAAAATGAAACTCACTCCATTCTCGATAAATTTTATAGAGTCATTCAAAATGAAAAAGATTTGAAAATCAAGAAAATTAGATGTGATAGGGGTAGAGAGTTTGACAATCAAGATCTAGAGAAATTATGTGATGAATTTGGTGTATCTCATGATCTCTCGGCTCCAAGATCTCCTCAACAAAATGGGGTAGTTGAAAGGAAAAATAGATCTTTACAAGAAATGGCTAGAACTATGTTAAATGAACACAACCTTCCCCGAAGTCTTTGGGCGGAAGCGGTAAATACCGCTTGTCATGTCATAAATAGAGTTATAATTCGTATGAAATTGGGTAAAACTCCGTATGAGTTGTGGAATGGTCGGAAACCCAATATTGGTTATTTCAAGGTATTTGGTTGTAAATGTTTTGTTTTAAATGATAAAGATAACTTGGGAAAATTTGACTCCAAATCGGATGAAGCAATTTTCTTAGGTTATTCCTCAACAAGTAGAGCCTTTAAAGTCTTTAACAAAAGGACTTTAACCATGGTAGAGTCTATCCATGTTGTTTTTGATGAATCACCACCTCTACCCTCACCTAGAGTTGACCTAGATGATGATGAAGTTGTAGGAATTGAGGATAATTTCAATAATCTCAATATCTCCAACTCGTCAAGTAGGCAAATGGATAAGAGTAAAGTTGGAGATCAATCAAATGATGACTTGACTTGCTCCATTCCTAAATCTTGGAGGATTGTGCACAACCATCCTCTTGACCAAGTCATAGGAAACCCTTCACAAGGTGTTAGCACAAGATCTCAACTTAGAGACTTATGCAATCACATGGCTTTTATGTCCAATATTGAACCCAAGAACTTCCACGAAGCTCAATGTGATGATTCTTGGATCATGGCTATGCAAGAGGAACTAAATCAATTTGAACGCAATCAAGTTTGGCATTTAGTCCCTCAACCCACACATCAAACTATAATAGGCACTAAATGGGTTTTTCGAAATAAGAAGGATGAAAATGGAGTGATTATTCGAAATAAAGCAAGATTGGTAGCTCAAGGTTACAATCAAGAGGAAGGCATTGACTATGATGAAACCTTTGCACCCGTAGCTAGATTAGAAGCAATTAGAATGCTTCTTGCATTTGCATCATCTAGAAATTTTATTCTCTATCAAATGGATGTCAAAAGTGCTTTTCTAAATGGAACTATAGATGAAGAAGTGTATGTGAAACAACCACCCGGCTTTGAAAATGAACGTTTTCCAAATCATGTTTACAAATTATCTAAAGCTTTGTTCGGGTTAAAGCAAGCTCCTAGAGCTTGGTATGAACGGCTTAGTGACTTTCTACTTCAAAAAGGTTTTTCTAAAGGCAAAGTTGACAGCACTCTATTTACAAAAACTGTCAAGAATGATTTGTTGATTATCCAAATATATGTTGACGACATTATATTCGGATCAACAAACACTTCCCTTTGCAAGGATTTCGCATCTAACATGCAAAACGAATTTGAAATGAGTATGATGGGTGAGTTGAACTTCTTCTTAGGGTTGCAAATCAAGCAAAGCTTGGATGGCTTATTTGTTAGCCAATCTAAGTATACTAAAGATTTGCTAAAGCGATTTGGTATGGAGGAAGCCAAACATGCCATTACTCCCATGAGTACCTCTATTAAACTCGATAAAGATGAAAATGGGAAATGTGTTGATATTACTAAATATAGAGGCATGATAGGAAGTTTACTTTATTTAACTGCTAGTAGACCGGATATCATGTTTAGTGTATGCTTATGTGCTCGCTTTCAATCTTGTCCCAAAGAATCTCACTTGCTAGCCGTAAAACGTATTTTTCGCTATCTTAACGGGACGATTAACTTAGGACTTTGGTATCCAAGTGGTACTACACTTGATCTCACAAGTTATTCGGATGCCGATTTTGCGGGTTGTAAAGTTGATCGGAAAAGCACAAGCGGTACATGTCATTTTCTAGGTCACTCGTTAGTTTCGTGGTCAAGTAAAAAGCAAAATTCGGTTGCCTTATCTACAGCTGAAGCCGAATATGTTGCGGCCGGTAGTAGTTGTGGTCAAACTCTTTACATTAAGCAACAATTACTTGATTTTGGGCTTATTTTCAATCGCGTACCTATTAAATGTGATAACACTAGTGCTATTTGTATCTCAAAGAATCCTATTCAACACTCTCGCATAAAGCACATAGAGATTAGGCATCATTTTTTACGGGATCACGTAGCTAAAGGCGACGTTGAATTCGTTTTTATTGACACTAAGAATCAATTGGCGGATATTTTTACTAAACCCCTCTCGGATGAACCATTTTCAAAAATTCGTAGGGACTTAGGAATGGCCATGGATTTTGAAGTCATTAGTTAATTTTCACAAATTCTCGTCCACGTTCTCGGCTTTCAAAATTTAAAAAATTTTCAAAATGTTTTTTTAAGGCCAGTCGACTGCCTCATATACGGCCAGTCGACTGGATCAACCAGTGAGTTTTTGTGTTTTTAACTATCTTCAGCCAGTCGACTGCCTACATTGGCCAGTCGACTGGGTCATGAGCCAGTCGACTGTCTCCATATGGCCAGTCGACTGCCTCTGCGCGAACATTGTTTTTATTTCTTCTTTCTCTTCGTCTTCTCTCCACTCTCTCCACGATCTCTCCAATTTCTTCTCTTCTTCACGCCATTTACTCATCTTTAAACCACTTTCCCACTACACCACGATCCTCTCCTCCATCATCACCACTCCCATCTTTATTTTCAGTTATATATCTCCATATATATATATCCATATATATTTTTTTTACAATTTCACTTCTCCCTCTCTGTTTTCACCCTTTCTTTTCATTTTTCTTCTCAAAATGCTTCCCATCTTCTTGATTCTCCTCTCTCTCATGGCTCCTAATGTCGTGCGCCTCAAGAAACGCGCCCGTAGGGGTGGAAACTCTTCGGCTGCACCGCCTCCACCTCCGTCTCCTGTTCATGAGGACACTAATTCCGAATCTGAATCTGGTCCGATGTCTCTAACTGCTCTTCTCGGTGATGAAGACAGTGTTCGTCTTTTCGAAACTCAGTTCCTTCATCGAAAATTTGCTCGGAGTCGCATTGTGACTCAACCCTTGTGCGAAGAGATTGGCGCTAATACGTTCAATCTTTTTCAAAATATGGGTTGGGATTTCTTTCTCTCGCTCGATGTTTCGCTCTATCCGAGGGCTGTCAAAGCATTCTACACCAATCTGGTGAATCCTTCTCAACCACGCCTTATCTCCACCCTGCTTAGCTCCAATGTTGGAGGCGTCTCTGTTAAGATCACCGAAGCAGTACTCAATACTATTTTTCGGCTACCTCCTGGCGGTATCTCCTATTACTGCCCATCTATTTGGTACTCTTCAAGTGATTTTGATCCTCTCGAAGCAGTTCGGGCTATTTCTGTGAATAAATAAACCACAGCCATTGCTGAGTTTCCTTCTTCCTCGCTTACTCCAGAGGCTAGACTTGTGCACAACATTATCACGTATTCCATTTTTCCCAAGTCCGGAAGCCGGAGTCTTGTGTCGATTATGGAAGCTTTCCTTGTCTACTGTGTCATGACCGGTCGGAAGGTCAATCTTGCCTTCCTCTTCATATCGGCAATCCTCGAGTGCCACAAGAAGAAAGGCGCACTTATTTTTCCTATCCATTTATCCTATCTTCTCAGTCGGTATGGTGTGCCACTTGCTGACGAGCCTACGGAGCACAATCCAATCTTTCTGGACCGCACTCATCTCAAGCAAATGCACACTGGAAAAAATGCTGATGGAGTGTTGGTCTCTCTTAGGGCTGCCCCTCCTGCGGACCAAGCCGGTCCTTCTGTTCCTCGTCCCAACGCTCCTCGTCCCGAGGCACCTCGTCCGGATGCTCCGACTTCCTCATTTCCGTCTCTTGGTAGCGATTTTGATATTCCGGATTTTGGGTTCGGCGGTAATCCCGAAACTCTTACCCAAATCTTGGAAATCGTGAAGCGCAATGAGGAGGCCCAAAAGCAGACGGCCGCGGACATAAAGCGCCTTGAGGACAAGATCGACCGTATCACCACCGCCATGGATGCACTTCGCCGTGACCCTCCGCCTTTTTGATGTCGTCAAAGGGGGAGAATGTTTAGGTTGTTTGTGTTGGCCATAGGTCCATTTTGCGTAGCATAGGACGTTACCATGTGTGTTGTTTATGTTATCTTTAGTTTTATTTCTATGCTTTATTATTTTGTAATGTGTAGCAGTAAAACAACATGTACCGATCTTGCAATTATTAATTGAAAAATGTTGTTTCTATTTTTCTTCAATGCATTACGTAAATGAATATCAAATTGCAAAATTTATTTCCTAAGGGGGA
>OY998242.1:72601378-72763878 GCA_963922005.1 Cornus suecica
AGAACTCCAATTTTCTTAATGGAAAGACACATACATTTCCCACAGACTGCTTATGACACAATTACAGTTTGAAATGAGAAAAACCAGCAACTTCCATAGTTGGACAAAAAAAATGAATAAAAAAGGGATCGATATCACATAAAGGAACTCCAAAAGGAATTTTTTTAAATTTAAACAGAAAACGCACAAACAAGAACGAGACGAGAGGGTTTTGCCAGAATTACTTGATCAAACAGAGGCCCTGAGTACTGGTTCTCTAGAGGCTCTGTTACACTATGTTAAGGATTGAAAAAGCTTGAACCTCCCATATTTATTGCAATGAGCACCATGATACTTGTAATCAATCCAAGCCAAAACAAAGCTGATCCTGCCAAAGATAAATTGTTTATAATGCATCCCATAAACAAGAAAAAGAACTATACCGTAATGAACTTCAGAAAAGATAGAACTAAATTAGGAGACAAATTAAAATAATAGTACCTCCAGAACCTTCAGAACCACTGTCAGGATATGACTGTATGGTTTCAGCACTAGGACCGCGTGGTCTTAATGTTGCTGTCGCTGTGGTTTTGACATCATCAGCAGATTTGGGACTTCCTGTTTCAGATGCCACAATCCCTTGAAATTCCTCACTGATAATTAATGCTGCTAGAACATCCATGAAGGATTCATTTTCTGTTCCATTTGAGGAATCCTTTTCACGCTGCTCATACGTAGCATCTGATTCATCTGTATCATACAACTCATCATCTGAAGCTTCTGTATCCATAGATTTTGGCTCGGTCCTTTCATCTTCTTCATCCTCAACATATGCTTTATATGTCAGTCGAAGTAGTATTTCACCGGAAGGTTTCTTTCTAAACAGTCCCCAACCGCCTCTCAAGACCACAATCCTATCTGTTGGAACAGTATCTTGTAGAGACCCCAGATCAACCTGGTAAACAGTATTATGTCATATATATACACAATTTTACATGCAGGGAATAAAAGAATACCACTTCAACTACATATTGAATATCCCATGAACCACATCTAACTCCTTATAGAGTAGCTTGGGTCAACAAAACTACCTTACCGGTTTCAGAGAGATGCCTAGTCCCTATCCAATTGGGTGATTATTCTGATAAGATCTAGTATGATATCCTCCCGATGGACGTATCATATGTACTTCTTAGTCGCCCTTGGATGTTTGATTTAGATGTGACCAATCATGCGAGAGAAAATACCCACGTTTTTATAAACGTCTTTGTTAGTTATAGTGTGTGGGTGTCTTTGGGTTTGACCCAATATGGGTCAGGCCCATATGATTTTGTGTACCCATTTATGTGTTGCCCTAATATTTATATATATATATATATATGGTTGTTAACCAGAAAGTGAGGAAGTCAATATTACACTAATTTCAACATTTTATCAGAGCCAGATACCGAAGTTTGAGACTCTCTTCTCACAAAACCCTAACACTAATCACCATCCTTCTTCCCTAACCCTAATCCACACAAAACCCTAACCCTTATGTTTTTTGTGAAGCCAAATTCCGCTACGCAGCGCCCCGTAATGGGTCCTTGACTGAAAAGTTGTCTTGATATATATAGGGGTGCGGTTCCCCCTTGTTTATGTGATTAAGGATGTGGTTCCTCCTTGTTATCTTTTTTCTGTTTCGATTCACAGGGTTATCTCTGAATATTTTTTTATTTAAGATTTTATTATGGCGGATTTGTCGTCTTCTGGCGGTGGGGCTGTTGAGAAGAACAAGAAGCCCATTATTTCTGAGATTGTTAGTGCCTCTACCAAGCTTACAGATTAACGTTTGGATGGATCTAATTTCCAGCATTGGAGAAAGATTATTCTTTTTTCTATTCGTAGTATGGATAAGGAAGATCATCTAAATGTTGAATTCCTGAACAAGCAATCTAACCATGCAGGTTATAAGATTTGGTAACGTGATGATGCACGGTTATATAACCAATTTATCAATTCTATGGAGTCAAAGGTAGCCATGTTAGTTACCCACTGTGATTCAGTTAAAGAGTTGTGGGAGTATCTACAAATTCTATATTCTTGTCGAGATGATATGAATAGATTATATGATGTATGTCAATCCCTATTCCGCCCTGAGCAAAAGGAAAGTATCAGTGATTATTTCGCTTCGTTCAAGAAAACATATGAATAATTTAATATGTTGATGCCTATTACGTCAGATATTCATCAGATGCAGAAACAGAGAGAGAGCAGTTGGTTATTCTTGCGTTCCTAGGTGGTTTAAAACCTGAATATGAATCGGCTCAGTCTCAGATTCTACCGAGTCGCGAAACTTCACTTATAGAGACATATTCTAAGGCTCAACGCTCTACTCGACAATTTTCAGGATTCAGTGGTAATGGTGATAGGACTGCCCTAGCAGGTCAATCCGGAGGCTGTGCTGGGGGAAGACGAGGAGGCTGTGGGGGTCGAGGAGGACGCGGACCAGATGGTCGAGTTGTTTGTTTTCACTGTGGTGGCATTGGTCACATGCGTGACAGATGCTGGAAGTTATATGGTAAACCACCTAATATTCGGTCCGCAAATATGATATCCGGGACTGATCAATTAACCAAGGATACTACTGTTGATGATGGTCGTGAGACTTTATCCGTTAAAGAGTACACTCGCTTGTTATCTAATCAGGCCTCTATACCTGCCACTGTTGCTCAAAACGGGTCCATCTACTGCTTGTCTTTCAGCTTCTCCTCGGGCATGGATTATTGATTCTGGAGCTTCAGACCATATGACTGGCACCACAGGTATATTGAGTGCATATTCTCCTATATCATCTCTTCCCGATGTTCGGGTGGCTGACGGATCATATATTGTTGTTCTAGGGATTGGGAAAGCATCTCCTACACCTAGTTTACAATTGTCATCAGTTTTATATTTGCCCGATCTTCCTTTTAATCTGATTTATGTCAGTGCACTAACCATAGGACTTAATTGTTGTGTAATTTTCTATGGTTAATATTGTGAATTTCAGGATTGTTCGACGAAGAGGATGATTGGTAAGGGTCGTCGCACTTCAGGAGGACTCTACGTGCTAGATGAGGAACCAATATCCATGGCATGTTCCGGTGTGTCATCCACTCCTTTTCAGCTTCACTGTCGCCTTGGTCATCCTGCTCTCCCCAATTTCAAGCGTCTATATTCAGCTTTTCAGTCTTTCCCAGAATTGTTTTGTGAGTCGTGTCTGTTCGCGAAACATCATCGCGTGTCATATGTGTCTAGGATAAATAAACGAGCATGTGCTCCATTCGATCTAATTCATTCTGATGTTTGGGGTTCATGTCCAGTCCAGTCTAAGTCTTGGTTCCGTCATTTTGTTACAATTGTGGATGATTATTCCCGTGTTACTCGGTTATATCTAATAAATAACATTCTGAGATTTTTTTTATCTTTTGTGCTTTTTACAATGAAATTCGTAATCAGTTTTCTGTGTCTATTCGCACGTTGCGTATTGACAACGCACGTGAAAATTTTTCGTCTCCCTTTACATCATTCATGACCCAAGAGGGTATTATTCACCAGTCTTCATCTCTAGATAGCCCCCAAGAAAATGGAGTTGTTGAGCGTAAAAATCGACATATTATAGAACTTGCTCGGACACTTATGTTTCATATGACAGTCCCAAAAATATTCTGGAGTGACGTAGTATTGACTGCAACATATTTAATCAATCGGATGCCATCGTCTGTTCTTAAGGGGGAGATTCCACATAAAGTATTATTTCCTAACCAACCTATTCATTCTCTCCCATTATGCATTTTTGGATGCACATGCTATATTTGGGATATTCGACCTCAGGTGACTAAACTTGATCCCAAGTCCTTACGGTGCATATTTCTGGGATACTCACGTACTCAGAAGGGTATCGGTGTTTCTCTCCTGAGTTGGGGCGATACCTTGTGTCATCAGATGTAGTTTTTCATGAGTTTTCTTCCTTCTCGTCACATCTTTCGTCCACGGATCCACCTCCCACACCAACAGTTGATGAGTTTTTGGTCTGACTTGATTCGTGTCACATCTGTCCCCTCAGTTCGCTCAGTTTAGCCTGTGTGTCCTCCCCTCCAGACATATGTTTGTGGACCACATCAGGTGTTTGGTTTTACTCCCATAGTTGATCCTGAGCCACCCCCTGCTTCATCGAACTCTTCGTCCTCTGATCCTCTAGTGCAAGTTCAGACATCTGATGATGATTTTCCCATTGCTCTTCGGAAGGGTAAGCGCAGTTGTGTTAGTTATCTTGTCTCTGCGAACCTCTCCTATGCAGGTGTTTCTTCATCATTACAGGCTTTCGTATCAGCTCTCTGGACTCTATTTTTGTGCCTCGTAATCTATCCGAGGCTCTCTCTTCTGCAGATTAGCGAGCAGCGATGCAGGATGAAATGTCCACCCTAGAGGCCAATCATACTTGGGACTTGGTGCCTCCCGCCGGGCAAAAGACCTATTGGTTGTAAATGGGTATATGTTGTTAAAACGAATCGAGATGGTTTTGTAGCTAGACTCAAGGCTCGCCTAGTGGTAAAAGGCTATGCTCAGACTTATGGGGTGGATTATACTGATACTTTTTCTCCTGTGGCTAAATTTGCATCTGTACATCTCACTATTTCTCTTGCAGCTACGTCTGGTTAGTCGTTCCATCAGTTAGATGTTAAGAATGCATTCCTGAATGGTGATATCCAAGAGGAAGTTTATTTGGAGCAACCACCTGGTTTTGTTGCTCAGGGGGAATCTGGTCTTGTTTGCCGCCTGAAGAAGTCTCTATATGGTTTGAAACAATCCCCGCGCGCATGGTTTAGACGCTTTAGTGATGTTATTTTAGAGTTTGGTCTTAAGCGGGCAACCAAAGATCACTCGGTCTTTTATCGCCAGTCAGATGCAAGTAGCATTTTACTTGTTGTTTATGTTGATGACATTGTGATCATTGGCAGCGATGGTGCAGGTATTTCTTCACTAAAAGCATTTTTGCAGACTCGGTTTCAGACAAAGGATCTTGGTTGTTTTCGTTATTTCTTGGGAGTTGAGGTGGCCCATAGCAAACGGGGAATATTTCTCTCTCAAAGAAAATATGTTCTAGATCTGTTACGCGACACGGGGATGATGAGTGCTAAACCATGTGATACTCCTATAGCTCCTGGAGTTAAATTATCAGGAGAAGATGGTGATGTGTTCTCTAATCCTGAGCGTTATAGACGTTTGGTTGGGAAGCTTAATTATCTCGTGTTCCGCATTGGGATGCAGTGATTCATATTCTACGATATATTAAAGGTACTCCAGGTCGAGGATTATTGTACAATAACCATAGTCATATGCGGATTGAAGGGTTTTCGGATGTTGATTGGGCAGGATCCCCATTTGATAGGAAATCTACTATAGGTTACTGTGTGTTCGTTGGTGGTAATTTGATTTCCTGGAAGAGCAAGAAACAGAATGTAGTGGCTCGCTCTAGTGCTGAATCAGAGTATCGTGCATTAGCTCACTTAACTAGTGAGGTGATATATTTGCAACAACTTCTCAATGAGTTTGGTTACAAGTCCTCAGAACCGTCCCAGTTGTGGTGTGATTATCAAGCAGCTATACATATTGCCTCTAATCGTGTTTTTCATGAAAGAATAAAGCATATTGAAGTGGATTGTCATTTTGTGCGGGAAAAGCTACAAGGTGGACAGATCTCTTTGAAGCATGTGAAGACCAGTAATCAGCTAGCATATGTGTTTACTAAATCTCTTATGGGCAATCGGGTTTCTTATATATGTAACAAGCTGGACATGATTAATATCTATGCTCCAGCTTGAGGGGGTATGTTAGTTATAGTGTGTGGGTGCCTTTGGGCTTGACCCAATATAGGCCAAGCCCATATGGTTTTGTGTACCCATCTATGTGTTGCCCTAATATTTATATATATATATATATATGGCTACTAACCAGAAAGTGAGAAAGCCAATATTACACTAATTTCAACAGTCTTTATAAACTGAGAAACTATCATGTAAAGACCAACAAAACCCATTGAAAATGAAAAAATAAAATCATCTTAGGTCTTTATTTCAACCTGCTCCTAGTATATATATGAGGATGACGACTCTAAGTTTTACGTCCATCCATAGGAAAGTTTTTGGTAATATTTTTTATTATATTTTTATTAGTCGGTCAAACAATATCATCTGCAAGAGGTTCTCGAAACAGTTCGTGTTGAAAAGTTGTATGTCAATCTGAAGAAATGCTCATTTTTGCAAGCAGAAGTATTTTTCTGGGATTCAACGCACAAAGGTGTAGCAGTTGACCCTGACAAAGTGAGAGCAATTCGAGAGTGGCTTGAACCAAAATATATTTCACAAGAGCGCACCATGTTTGGTAGGCGGTTTGGTCCGGTCCGGTTTGTTCTGGTCTGATCTTATCTAGATCATAAACTTAAAAGTCTGTTTAGTAAGCGATTTGGTCTGATGGTCACGGTCTCACAAACATTGAACCAGACCATATTTGGTAAAACATTCTGGTATGATCTTTTCGCTTTAAGAAAATAAAATTATTTTATTTACTATTTATTATTTTTTCATTTATAAATATATTTTATTAATTATATTATGAATTCATTATTTATTCATTTATGTATTAATTTATAAATATATTTTATTCATTTATTATTTATTCATTTATTTATTATTTATTATTATTTAATTATTTAATTCATTTTATTTACTATTATTTCATTATTTATTTAATTTATTATTTATTAATTTTTAATTATTAATAAATATATATTTTTAATTTATTATTTATTCATTTATTTATTATTATATATTATTTAATTCATTTATTATTATTATTTTTATGTATTATTTAATTTATTTTGTATTTTTTTTTTATTCAATTTTAGTTTTTGGTGGTCTTAATCGTTGGTCTCAAAAATCTTATTTTGGTTACCAAGACCAAACCAGACAATGTAGAACCACCAAAAAACCTGGTTCCAAAAACACCACATTTGGTTCAATTTGGTCTGGTTTCAAATTTTGAGACCAGTCCAAACAAACATGGTCTAGTCTCTGAAAACCAAGACCAGACTAAACCAGGTGGAACCATAACCACCTACCAAACAGGGCCGTAGTTTCCATGGTTAGCCACCTTCAAATTTCGTTAAGGGATTCAGTTTCATCAGGGTTCTCATAACAAACTGCATGACAAAGGGAGAATTTTGATGGGCAATAGCTGCTAAAAGAGCTTCCACTGGTATTAAACAAAACAAAAAAGACTGAAACACCTTTACTACATCATCCCGACTTTTCTAAGGTCTTTGAAGCGGCATGTGATGCGTCAAGAATAGGTATAATAGGTGTTAAAACCAAAGAGAACAACCCCATCGTGTACTTCAACAAGAAATTCAATGAAGCAAAACAGAAATATTCAACATATTTTTTTTGATAAGTATAATATAAAAAACACTCAAAAAGGGAGTGCATCCCAAGATTACAAGACAACGCTCTAAGAACTAAGAGATCCCAAAAAAATAATAGTTTCCTCCATAAATGAACAAAATCTACCCTCCACCCAAAAAAACAAAAAGGAAATGAAAGAATCCTTAAAAAAACCAACCGGTGACTCCACCCCCTCAAAATACCTTTTGTTGCATTCGAGCCAAATGACCCACCAAAGACACAAAGGTGCCACTCTCCAAAAAGGACAGGCCCGCAATCCCCGCAAAGTAGTCCCACCAACCATCAAGAACCTAGCAGACCGAAGCCGGCATCACCCAAGAAATGCCAAACAACCCGAAAACCAAACACCAACAATCATACGCCACCGGGCAGTGAAAGAGAAGATGATCAACCGACTTCGCATCATTCTTACACATGAAACACCTCCTGGGAAGGGCAAGTTGTACAATAACCCGAAAAGGCCAGACACCTCCTCTAGCTCCCAATCCTGAAAAGGTCTCACAAACTGAACATCCCAGACAATCCTACCGTTATCAAGCCGATAACAGTTAGCAACACAAGCATGTCGATCACGAGCAATACGAAAAAGCATATGGAAAGAAGAAGCTAAGGTAAAGTCACCACACCAGAGGTCAGACCAAAAGCAAACCGAGCTACCATTACCAATGCCGTAGCGAATATGAGAAGAAAAAGCAGTCCAACCACGACTAATATCCTTCCAAAGCCCAAAACCTCTGCGGAAACGGACCGGACGCGAGCTCCAACCCCTATGGTCCTCTCCGTAACGGTATACAATCACCATCCTCCACAATCGGTCCCTCTCAATCCCAAATTTCCAGAGCAATTTCCCCAACAAAGCTTTATTAAATGGCACCAATTGTCAAAGTCCCAAACCCCCTTTCCTTTAAAGGGGGGCAAACTAACTCCCATTGAATAAGAGCAATAGAAGAATGCTCAGGATCCCCTCCCTATAAAAATTGCCTCTAAAGTCTCTCAATCCTGAGTGCCACACTTCTGGGAATCTGATACATAGACAAAAAATAAGTGGGAAGATTGGACAACGTACACTTTACCAAAGTGAACTTTGGAAAGGTACTTATGTTTCCAATCTGTTAATCTCTTAGCAACCCGGTCAACCATAGCATCCTAGAAAGGTTTAAGCTAAGCCGCAGATCCCATTAGTAAACCCAGATAAACGAAAGGTAACTGACTAACACCACAACCCAACACTCCAGCCAAAGAAGCAATGTTCCCCACCTCTCCTACCGGAATCAACGAACTCTTCCCGGTATTAATTTTCAAACCCGAGATAGCCTCAAAACAAATCAAGATATATTTGCAACTGAACCTCCTCTACGTCGCAAAACACGTGTATCATCCGTAAAAAGTAGGTGAGACACATCCACATACTGATGCTCCTCAACCTCCACTCTATAACCGTGCAGAAGAACCGCCTCCGAGGCCCAAGTCATCATCCGACTAAAAGCCTCCATCACAACCAGAAACAAGAACGAAGATAGGGGATCACCCTGTCTTAGGCTACGCGAACTCCCAAAAAACCCTGAGGGAGGACCGTTAACCATAACAGAGAAACTCGCCGATAATATGCAAAACTGGATCCACCTCCTCCACCTCTCACCGAACCCAAGCCGCTCCAACATATACAACAGAAATCTCCAACTGATGTGATCATAAACTTTCTCCACATCCAGCTTCACAAGGACCCCTGGAATCCCACTCTAAAGTCTGGCATCCACCACCTCGCTCGTGACAAGAGTCGAATCAAGAATCTGGCGGCCACCAACAAAAGCATTCTGAGAGTCAGAAATAACCCCATCCTAAACACCGCGCATCCGAAATGCTAACACTTTAGCGATCAACTTATAAATACATCTAAGTAGGCTAATGGGCCTAAGATCTTTCATGTCACTAACAACCCCTTTTTTAGGAAAAATGGAGATGAAAGTAGCATTAAGAGACATCACAAAACAGCCCTCACGATGGAAATCACGAAAAGTGCCCATCACCTCATCCCGTACCACGGACCAACACTCGAGGAGAAACCTCATAGTAAAACCATCAGGTCCAGGGGCTTTGTCCCCATTACAAGACTTCAGCGCCCTGACCACCTCCTCCTCCGAGAACGGGATCTCAAGGCTAACACGCTCCTCCTCAGAAATAGAGTCAAAATGAAGTCCATCCAATCGTGGTCTCCACTCATGTCTCTCCTCAAACAAACGCTGATAATAGCTGGCAATCCCCTGACGGATCTCCTCCTCAAAACTCAACAAAGACCCCTCAATAATGAGAAAGAGTACATAACATTATCCAACATATGGGAAAGAGTTCTATGTTGTAGTACAATCACTTCGTCACTTGCATTATTATTGTTACTGCAAGAGTTTATTCTTTACTATGATCATCAAGCCTTGAGGTATCTCTATTCACAAAGGAAGTTGAGCACTAAAGATGCAAAACGTCTTGCTTTCCTACAAGAGTACACTTTTGTACTCAATCACAAACGAGTACAGAGAACAAACCGGTTGACTCTCTTAGTCGTGTAATAACTATTCTTCATACCATGAAATTACATGTGATATTTGAGAGGTTAAGGGAGTACATAACATGTCCAGATATTGGTAGCATTTTCCAACAAGTGGAAAATGGGAACCGTTGAGGCTACGATGATTATATACTTAGGGACGTAATCTATTTCGAGATCTAAACTATGCATTCCACGCACTTCAGTTAGAGATTTCTTAGTTTGGGAATCACACGCAAGAGGGATTGCTGGACATTTTTGGAGCATTAGCTGAAGAAAATTTTTACCGACCACCCTGAAGAAAGATGTAGCAAAAATTGCATCCCAGTGTTGGTGTCGTACATGTCAGCAAGCAAAGGCAAAAGAAAACCCTGGATTATATACTTCTTTGCCTATTCCACACAACCTTGGAATGATGTTCGCATGGATTTTGTCCTTGGGTTACCAAGAACAGCTAGGGGCCATGACTCGATGATGCAAGAGAGGGTAGGAACACTTGAGATTTTTTTTAGTCTTCTTTGGCACACTCGTGGAGTTCGCTCGAAGTAGTCGTAAGCTCTACGTTTGAAGCTTCAACACAGTCACTCCTTAGTAGCACGTTAGTACAACTCCTCTTTGTCTCGTCCCTATCTCGTGAAGGTAGGAAAGTTCTCGACTAGAGAGGGGTGATAGCATTTCACTTGCTCTTGTTCAGTAGCTATAATAATTCCATAAACACCTAGCTCATGACTGGTATATGGATCTCTATATGTAGCTGTCGGCCTTCCACGAAGCTTTGTCAGAACTTTAAAAGACAAAAAAAAAAAAAAAAGGAAAAGAGAGAGGGGGGGAGGGAAGAAAAGACTTACAGAAGAAGTAAAAGGGAAAGAAATCACAACAAATTTTCAATATTCAACACAATAATAACGATCAAAAGGTGCCTCATCATGTAATAATCCGCCCTTTATATAGGCGTACCAATAAATTATAATATCAACACTACTTTTGATAGATATTGAAAATCAAATAAAACAAAATACTAAAATAAAATTTGAACTCAATTCTAGAATTAAATTCAAATTGGAATAAAATACTAATAGACATGGAAAGTTGACTTAAGAAATTTCTGAACAAATTTCAAATTCAAATCAAATCCTAATGTCACCTTTCTTTCCCACGGCTCCGGTAGTAAGCGTGGTCATGTGAGCATGTGTAAGGAAATTTATTTTTCATAGACAGTTTGCTTAGTAGTTAAGGAAATTTTTTATACCTTTAAATAGCCATGTATGCAACTCCCATGCAGTTTTTGGGGAGATAATAATACAGACCTAAATTTCAGCTTTTCCTCTACATTCTTATCTCTTCTCCTCTCCATCCTTCGCTAGTCTCTCTCATCTCCTCTTCTCTAATTCTTCTCCACTACTATCTATTCTACATCACCCAACCCTCTTGGTTCTTGAAATTTTCCCATTTAATTAATAATGAAAATCAATTGACAGTTTGCATACTGACAATTTCATTTTGATGGTATGATCTAGTATCTTCGATTCTCTAACATGTTTTCCCTCCTTTTCCCTCTCGTCATTTTTGGCAGATGTTTGCCTCCAATGAAGCTCAGATGCACTTAATATACATACTTGGGGACATGTATCCAATACTCATAAACATATTCACATTTAAAAAATTAGTTTTTATCATTATTAACCCACGGTTATAATACTTCTCAGATGTTTCGAGAAACATGTTTAACAGTGTTAAAAAATTAAAATGTCAAGTTTCCAATTTATATGTCATAGTGTACATAGAACTCTGAATTTTTCTAAAAAGAAATGCTCTGATATACTAGTAAAGTAATAACTTGGTCCAAGATTATGCCCACGCAATATAATTCTTAGCTTCAAAGAAAATGGAAATAACCATATATAACCTGAAAACCAATAACTTTAATCTATACATAAATCACCACACTCACAAGCATATATATATATATATCCCAATTACTATAACATATAAACATTAATTTCTTGATTTATGATATCCTATTTTTATAAACTTTTCAGATTGTCATATATGTACGGCATCGTGTCTGTATCCCCCCCCCCCCCCCCCCCCCCCCCCCCCTTTTTTCTATCCCTCAATTGTCTGCCTCCTTTGTCTTGCACCTTGCTGTCTATGTTATTCTATAAGTTTCCTTCTTTTTTATATGAAAAAATAACTAATCTTAATAAGCCCTTGTTCCATTCCAATAAAACCACTCTCCAGTTATTCCTAAACATAACACAAGCCAGCACCTTTTCAGGTCCAAGTTAAAGTTATTTCTCAAATTTCGCATGTGCTTACCTCTCCAGAACCAATAGTCAAATCTGTGAACCCAAGGGCATCCTTCACTTGAATGTAAAGCTTCTGTTTCCTGGGGTTTGCAACTAGCATATGAAAATCCTGAAAGAATATCTTATCATTGAACTGATAATTAAACAGCTTCAGATGAAATTAAATCCTGCTAATTAAACAGCTTTGTGCAAGCATAGGAAAGACTACATGCAGAAAGAAAATGCTCAGAAACTTTACCTGATTCCAAATTGGCTCACCAGGACGCCCAATGACAGTGGTTTGACTGTTCTTCTTACTGCGTATAATCTGATCTCCCAGGCTGAGAATAACGTAGGGATCGGTTTTTCCTGGATAATGCAGCGTACCAGTGAGTACGGAACAAGGAAGACATGTATGTGTTAACTACCCAACTACTCTAAAAGCTAAAGTTGTTAGAGAGGGTGTAACTTAAATATTTAATCCTTGAACAAGCCCCCTCACGTGTAGCCTCTTTTTGGTCCAACACATGAAACAACTTTTTTACATGGGTAACAACGGCAGGTTTGAACACATGACTTCCTACTCTAATACCATGATAACTATCCATCTACTTTAAAAGTTTAAGTTATTAGAGAGAGTGTACCCTGAGTATCTATATCCTTCAACATGCCCCCTCACGTGTCGCCTTCTTTTTGGTCCTACACATGAAACAACTTTATAATCGGGTGACGGCGAGGTTTGAACACAAGTCTTCCTGCTTTGACGCCGTCACCCGATTAAACATGCTTTGAGGGCCAAAAAGAGGTCACCGAGGAGGGGGGGGTTGAAGGATTTAAATATTAAAATTACACTCTCTCTAACAACTTAAGCTTTTAGAGTAGATAGGTAGTTAACCATATATGACAAATTGAAAGATAAGTAGAAGTCACCTTCTTCAGAAAAATTAACATAAAGTCTATATTAAAGGTGGACTATGGAATGAGATAATCTGACAGCCTCAGAGAATTGGCATAACATATATAAAACTGAAAGGGAATTTGGCTGAGCCAAGAGGAAAACGAGAAACTTCTTTGTTCCAGAAGCACACTTATACAATAAAGGAAAATAATATAAACCATTGTTACCATAGAAAACATAAGAAATCTTCTGAGCATCTACAAGAGTAACAGATAATTCTCCAGCAAAATCTGTGTTCCCTTCCTGCATTTCCCCAGACTTGAAAACATTTGGAACTGGACCAACAGCCTTCCCCTTCTGAAAATCTAAAACAATCTTCTTTGGACGTACAAAAAGCCGAGGCAAATCCTCAGTGAGAAGTTTTGTCAAAAACCTAGAAGAATGCAAGTTCGATGTTTGATTTTAGACGTTGAAAAGAAAGAGGGAAGAACAATCAGCACTGAGACAATAATAATACTGATAATAAAAGGCACCAAACAACAGAACAGCAGAAAGTAAGCATCACTTACAAAAGGCAAAGTAAACCAAACTAAGTAGGAATGGAATACCAGGAGAAATTAGAGTCACCTCAGTCAATAAAAACCCCCAACCTCACCAATAAATATTCCAACACTACAAAACTGAAGAGATTTTAAGGTAGTAAAGGAGTGTCTACAAATAGCCAGACCACACATCAATGGAACAGCCAAACATCTTCCTCCAGAAATAAGTGTTTGATAACTGATGTTCTTCTTTAAGTCTCTAGTTTAATAAGAGGAAATTTCTAACAAATTACCAAAAAATAGTTGAATCCGACTGATCAGGGATTCTTGGTGAAAATGGGGATTGGAGGGAATTATACAAAAGAGATACAACTCTATATTTTCTTTATTGAAAAATTACATATACAAAACTAAATTGGAGATAAAAATGATCACATTTGGGAGATGGTTGGAGCAGCACAGATGGGAGATTAAATTAGAGAAAATAACTTAAGATGGTTTGGACATGTACAGAAAAGACCTTTAAGTGCGCCAATTAAGAAGTGTGCCACTATCACGTTGACATTTATAGTAGGGAAAGAGGAACACCAAAGTTCCCACGGGTAGAATCAGCACATAAAGATATGTCCCCGTGGTTTGACTGAGGCCATAGTCTTAAAAGAGATGGGATTTCGTATAGCCTACCACAAGTAGTTAGGAAAAAGGATTGGTTGTTGCTGTTGTTATACATTGTTGAAATCCCGAATTATTAGGGTGTATTATTAGGAGATTGATTGTGTATTATTAGGGAGATTTGTGTGCATAAATTAGGCGATCCTAGTGCTTAATTTAGGAGATTTAGTTTCCTTTTCTATTTGCTATTTTGTATTATAAATTAGCATCGATATGTACAATACAGCTGATACAAGAAATATAGAAAAGTTTATTCTGATTTCATATTTCATTTTGATTTCATGGTATCAGAGCAGGTTCTCTAACCTGAGGAAGTAATGGCTGAAGTCGTCGATTCGGTGTCGTCTGAAGCCAAAACCGAAAACACATCCACCTTGGGTTTGAACAGACTTGATAATTCGTCCTTCCAACTCACAGTGGAGAAGTTGAACGGGAAGAATTTTCTTGAATGGGCTCAGTCAATCAAACTCGTTGTCGACGGAAAAGGAAAATTGGGATACCTCACCAGCAAAACGAATAAGCCGCCCTCAAATGATGTGGTGTCTCTGCAGAAGTGAAAATCAGAGAACTTGATGGTGACAGTGTGGCTTGTCAACTCCATGAAGCCTTCAATAGGAAAGACTTATCTCTTCCTACCAACGGCAAAAGATGTTTGGGATGCAGTTCACGAAACTTACTCGGATCTGGAAAAAATTTCATAAATCTTCGACATCAAAACCTGGCTATGGCAAATGAAGCAAGGAGAAAGGGAAGTGACAGACTACTACCTGGAGATGAAATCCCTCTGGCAAGAGCTTGATCTGAGCTATGAAGAGGAGTGGGAATGTTCCGGAGATAGCGTGAAGCACCGGAAGCGACTTGAGAACGAGCGGGTCTTTGAGTTCTTGGCAGGGTTGAATTGCAACTTGAACGAAGTGCCGGATTCTGGGACGCCGACCATTACCATATACATGAGAAGTTTTCTCTGAGGTTCGTAGGAAGAAAATAGGAGAAAGGTGATGTTTAAGGAAGCAGGCAGAAATGGATCAATTGGGTCCATAAGGCATGGGCCTGAAGTTTCAGCCCTAAATGCTCATGGGTCTGGGCTTCAATCTGCTTTCTCAACCCATGGGTCTCACGGAAATCAGCACGGTTCAGGCCCAAATCAACAGCGGAAGCGTCCTTGGTGTAAGCATTGTCGCAAGACCGGACACACGAAGGATACTTGCTGGGAAATACACAGGAAACCGGTTGATTAGAAACCAAGGCAGAATAATAGAAGTCGGGGTTATCAAGCTACAGTGTATCGTCAACAACCTCAGGAGATGAACCAGAAAGATTCTACTTCAGGGGGAGCATTCAATCCTGAACAGCTTAGACCAACTTTACAAAAAAAATTCTAGTCTTCAAAATTCCGGGCAGTCTTCCACTAATGTCTCCTCTGCTTCGGTAGCCTACAAAGGTAATTTTTTAAGTGCCTTAGTGACCACTTCTCGAACCAAAATTTCTTGGATTATTGATTCCGATGCGTCATATCACATGACTGATGCCTATCATTTGTCCACCTCATACTCACCTTATGCTGGTAATCTTAAGGTTAGAATCGCAGATGGCTCACTCTCATCTGTTGCAGGAAAAGGGAGTATTCAAATCTCTGATTCTATAGTCCTTGAATCTGCTCTTCATGTCCCAAACTTATCCTGAAAATTTATTGTCTATTAGCCGGTTAACAAAAAGTTCCAATTGTTCTGCTAAATTCCTTCCCTCGTATTGTGTTTTTCAGGACCTATCATCGGGGAAGACGATTAGCAGTGCTAAGGAGTGTGGAGGACTCTACTACTTTGATGAGGCCAATATGAGTAAACAACGCCAAATTGTAATTTGTGATTCTACATCTGTTTTTAAGGATAGTGAAATTTTGTTATGGCATTTTAGAATGGGTCATCCCAATTTTCAGTATTTGAAACGTTTATTTCCTTCCATTTTCTTGAATAAAAAGACAATTAATTTTCAATGTGAAATTTGTGAACTTCCAAAACATCAACGTACCTCGTTTTCAAAATCTCGATACAAACCATCCAAACCCTTTACCATGATTCATAGTGACGTATGGGGTCCTTCTCGCATACTTAATCGTACCTATACTAAATGGTTTGTTACATTTATTGATGATCATACTCGGGTTTGCTGGGTTTATCTGTTGAAAGAAAAAACTGATGTTCGTAATGTGTTCATTAATTTTCACTCCATGATTCAAACACAAATCCAAATCCTCCGTACTGATAATGGCAAAGAATATTTCAACACTATCTTGGGTGATTATCTTCAAAAACATGGGATAATCCACCAAAGTTCATGTGTCGACACTCCTCAACAAAACGGGGTTGTCGAACGGAAAAATAGACATCTTCTTGAAGTTGCTCGAGCTTTAATGTTCACTACAAATGTACCTAAAACTTTTTGGGGGGATGCCATTCTAACCGCTATTTATCTCATCAATCGAATGCCTAGTCGTGTTCTTTCTTTTGAAACACCACTACAAAAATTCCAGACCCTCTTTCCGACCTCTCATCTCAACTCTAATCTATCTCTCAAAGTGTTCGGTTGTACCGCGTTTGTCCATGTTCATTCTCATAATCGGTCCAAGTTAGATCCTAGAGCTATTAAATGTGTTTTCATTGGTTATTCTCCTACACAAAAAGGCTACAAGTGTTTTGATCCCTTTACAAAAAAAGACATTTGTTAGCCTTGATGTTACGTTTTTTGAAAACACTCTCTACTTATAAAAGCCCTATCTTCAGGGGGAGAATGTGAGAGAAGAGAGTTCTTTAGGTCATTACTTGGACTTTGATCTTACTCTTCCTGAACCCCATTCAAATACTAAACTTGAACTAAACACTAAGTCGAACCTAAACACTGAACCTGAGCCTTCCACACCACCCCGTCCTACAATGCCATCAACAGAAGGAAACTTGAACTCAGGGGGAGGTGAAGGAAAACAAAATAACAAGGAGGTGATTGTTTATTCACGGAGGTCAAAATTGAGGAACAGGGAGAATTTCACACTTGAAGCACCAATAGAGTCAAAACCGGTGATAGATCCAAGTATTCATGAGTCTCCTTCGAAGCCAGGTAATTCTGAGTCCCCTGAGTTACCTATTGCTCTTAGAAAAGAAACTCGATCTTGTACTCTTCATCCTATCTCAAGATTCGTGTCGTATAATACTTTGTCTACTAGGTTTCGTGCTTTCACCTCTAACCTTGATAGTACAGAGATTCCAAAGAATATCCAGGAGGCCTTGAAAAATCCCAAATGGAGAGCAGCAATCAAGGAAGAAATGGGGGCACTGGAAAAAATGGAACTTGGGATGTGACAGATTTACCGAGAGGAAAGAAACCAGTTGGCAGTCAGTGGGTATTCACAGTAAAATACAAGGCTGATGGGACGATAGAACGGTATAAAGTTCGCTTGGTTGCAAAGGGATTTACACAAACCTATGGAATCAATTACACAGATGCATTTGCACCTGTGGCAAAGATGAATACGGTTCGGGTTCTCTTATCTCTAGCAACAAATTTGGACCGGCCTCTTCAGCAACTGGACATAAATAATGCCTTTCTGAATGGAAAATTAGAAGAAGAAGTCTTTATGCCCATACCACCGAGTTTTTGTAAAGAGGGTGAAGAAAATCGAGTTTGTAAGCTCAAGAAGTCTCTCTATGATCTCAAACAGTCATCGAGAGCATGGTTCGATAGATTCGCAAAAGTGATGAAGAAACAGGGATACCAACAAGGACAATCAGATCATACTATGTTCTTCCGACAAACAGAAGATGGAAAGAAGACAATCTTAATTGTTTATGTCGATGGCATAATCCTAACTAGGAATAATATGGAAGAAACGGAGAGACTGAAAAAAATTCTAGCCACTGAGTTCGAAGTTAAGGATCTGGGACAAATGCGATACTTCTTAGGAATGGAGGTTGCCATATCAAGAAGAGGTATTAGCGTTTCTCAACGGAAGTATGTCCTTGTTCTTCTAACAGAGACCGGCATGCTTGGGTGCAAACCGAGTGACACTCCGATTGAAGCAGGGAAGAGAACAGAAGACATGGGAGAATCAGTAGACAGAGACAGATATTAAAGACTAGTAGGGAAGCTGATTTACTTATCACACACTAGACCTGACATTGCATTTGCGATTAGTGTGGTAAGTCAACATATGTATTCTCCAAAAGAAGCCCATTTAGAAGTTGTGCACAAGATTCTCAGGTATCTTAAAAGGTCTCCAGGCAGAGGATTGTTCTTCAAGAAGAGTGATGGCAATAAGATAGAAGTCTTCACTGATGCAGATTGGGCCGGGTCAGCAGAAGATAGAAGATCCACTTATGGATATTGCACCTTTGTATTTAGGAACTTAGTAACATAAAGGAGTAAGAAACATAATGTAGTGGCCAGGAGCAGTGCAGAAGTTGAGATTAGAGCAGTTGCACAGGGGATATGTGAAGCATTGTGGCTAAGGAAACTCTTGAAAGAACTTCAAGTCACAGTAAAGTCTCCAATCAAACTCTACTGTGACAACAAGCCAGCCATCAACATTTCTCTCAATCCAGTTCAACATGACAGAACCGAGCATGTAGAAGTGGATAGACATTTCATCAAGGAAAAGGTTGAAGATGGAATCATTTGCATGACTTATGTTCCTACAAAGGAGCAGACGGCAGATATCTTCACCAAAGGGCTACCTCGGCAAAAATTCGATGATTTCATTTGCAAGTTGAATATCGTCAATATCTACGATTCAACTTGAGGTGGAGTGTTGAAATCCCGAATTATCAGGGTGCATTATTAGGAGATTGATTGTGTATTATTAGGGAGATTTGTGTGCATAAATTAGGCGATCCTAGTGCTTAATTTAGGAGATTTAGTTTCCTTTTCTATTTTCTATTTTGTATTATAAATTAGCATCGATATGTACAATACAGCTGATACAAGAAATACATAAAAGTTTATTCTGATTTCATATTTCATTCTGATTTCATACATATATATACAAACAGGAGCTACTAACCGCTTACGCCTCCCTCATTCATTACTAATTATGTCTCTTACAGTTACTCCTATCATCCCTTGTAACATCCTCATTTCCTCTACATTTTGTTGTTCTTGTTTGGTTTTCAATGTCCAACACTCTGCTTCAAACACTATAGCTAACCTAATAATTGTCCAACATAAATAATTCCATCCTGTGCTTTATCAATGCCAATTCTTCTCCGGTCCCAAATTCATAAGATAAACAATACCTACAAAATAAGGCACCTGAACAATTTATAGACATGTTGGTATGACTAACCAAAAGCAAACTGGTAGAGCCATTTAGAGACGTCTTAAGGAAGAAAGTAACATGGACATGGAGCATTGCAGAAGCCCCTTTCCCCCCCCCCCCCCCCCCCCCCGAACAAAGGTAGCGATAACACACTAAAAGCATTTGTTAATATAACTGTGTGAACAAAATTAGAAAAGAAAGAAGGCAGTAGTAGAAGCCAAGGCAGATGGAGTATTAAGACGAGCCATCAAGACTCAAAGCGTTTGCAACTTACCGCAAAAAGAATGGTAGTATCCCATTCATAGGCCAAGACCCATCCTTTGACCCTTTAATATATGAGCAAGTGCACCACCTCAACCTCTAATTAGACGACCATGGAGTTTCCAACAATGACTCCCAGTGTTTCTCGTCTCCCTTATAATCACAATTTAGTTGGCCCTTCACAAAAGTCCCCCACCATCAATGCGGGGATCTGCTGGCTGTTAATCTCTCTAAGGAATAGAAGCTAGGATAGTTCACTGTGTCATAATGTGAATCATATCAGTCATACGGCTCTCCACTTGCTGACATTCCTTAGCCTACCAGATGACCAAGGAGTTCCAATAAATTATTCTGCATAAATTTCACTTGAGTTGGTCCTTCTCAGATCCCTCACTCTTAAAACCAATACAAGGTTGTCCTGATTTGCAGATCTCTCTGAGGAAAGCATCTATAACAGAGCAATCATTATTCCTAGTGTTTCTCGTTTTCCGCATAAATTTCACTTGAGCTGGTCCTTCTCAGATCCCTCACTCTTAAAACCAATACAAGGTTGTCCTGATTTGCAGATCTCTCTGAGGAAAGCATCTATAACAGAGCAATCAATAATGGGCCGAATGGACAGACTAAAGAACTGAAGGTTTTTACAAGGAAGTACAAGGATAAGGAGGCTGGAACATTTGCTTGGCACTGCCCAATCCCTGAACCAGCTACGATCACTTCAGATTCCAATGAGATCATGGAGAGACAAGGTGAGTCCCCTAATGAGATTTCTAATGATTCCCAATCTGATCTGGACATGCCCATTGCCCTTAGAAAAGGAAAAAGATCTTGTGTTAAATATCCACTTTCCAATTATATTTCATATGAGAATCTTAACCCTTCCTACAAATCATTTCCTATTAAGGTTTGTTGAGAAAAGATTCCTAAGTCCATTCAGGAAGCAATGATGGATTCAAAAGTGGAGAGGCGTTGTGATGAAAGAAATGAGGGCACTCAACAATATCAACACTTGGGAACTAGCTGATTTGCCCTATGGGAAGAAAGTCGTGGGGTGTAAATGCGTGTTTATTATCAAATTCAAGGAAGATGGCTCAGTTGACCGATACAAGGCAAGATTGATCGCGAAAGGCTTCACACAAACCTATGGGATAGACTACCAAGAAACCTTTGCACCCGTGGCAAAAATGAATACAATTCGGGTCTTACTGTCCATAGCTGCAAACCGGGACTGGCCGATGCACCAACTTGATATAAAAAATGCATTTCTCCATGAAGACCTTGAGGAAGAAGTGTATATGGAGTTGCCCCACCAGGATTTGAAGGTGATCTTGGAGGGAAGAAAGTATGTAAATTAAAAAAATCTTTTTATGGACCGAAGCAATCCCCACATACATGGTTTGAAAAATTCACCAAGGTTGTCCGGAGTAAGGGATATACACAAAGTCAAGGAGATCACACAATGTTTTACAAACACAAAGAAAGAGGGAAGGTAATTGTTCTAATTATGTATGTTGATGGCATCATTGTGACTGGTAATGATGACACCGAGGTAGAGGACCTGAAAAAGTCTCTTGCAAAAGAATTTGAGATTAAGGATTTGGGATATCTGAGATATTTTTTGGGAATAGAAGTTGCAAGGTCAAAAAAAGGAATATTTCTGTCACAAAGCAAGTATGCCCTTGATTTGCTTAGGGAAACTGGTTTATTGGGATGCAAACCATAAGATACTCCTATCGACTTCAACCACAAACTTGATAGTATAACCACAAGTCCAATGGTGGAAAAGGAGAGGTACCAAATATTAGTTGGAAAACTCATTTATTTATCCCATACTAGGCCCGATATTGCCTATGTTGTTAGAATTGTTAGTAGGTTTATGCATGCTCCTAATCAAATGCCATATGAACGTTGCACTCAGGATCCTAAGGATCTGAAGATATCTCAGGGGCACTCCAGGAAAGGGAATTATATTCTCCAAAAATGGGAATATGGAGATTGAAGCCTACACCGATGCAGACTAGGGAGGATCATTGACGCTCTACTTCAGGGTATTGTACCTTTGTAGGAGGTAATTTGGTGACATGGAGGAGTAAGAAGCAAACCGTTATGGCTAGATCAAGTGCTAAAGCTGAGTTCTGTGCAATGGCTTTGGGAATTTGCGAGTTGCTATGGTTGAAGTCTATCATAAAAGAACTAAAGTTAGAAAGCAATAATGTCATGAATGATAATTGAAAGTTGAATCATTGATTATTGAATATTCTGATCCACACCCATATTATAGTACACGACTTCTCAGCCAAGTTAGGAACTAACAATCCGTACAAGTTAGGAAACCATCCTAATCAGAGTATACAGCACAACTAATCCCTAAAAATCAGGGATTACACAAAATCTCCTACACTATACACGGTTTCCTTTCATAACCGTATCTCTCAACACTCCCCCTCAAGCTAGTGAATGGATATTTTCCATTCCAAGCTTGCTGACTATACTTTCAAAAACATTACTCGGCAGTCCCTTTGTAAGAACATCAGCTAATTGATCTTTGGTTGAAACAAACGGAGTGCAGATTAAGTCGATATCCAATTTTTCCTTCATAAAATGTCTATCCACTTCAATGTGTTTTGTACGATCATGTTGCACCGGATTGTGGGCAATACTTATGGTTGACTTATTATCGCAGTATAATCTCATCGGACCTTCCCACTTTATCTGTAAGTCATCCAAAATTATTTTTAACCACAACCGTTCGCATATTCCAAGTGTCATTGACCTGAACTCGGATTCTGCACTTGATCTTGCCACCACACTCTGTTTTTTACTCCTTCATGTCACAAGATTGTCACCTAGAAAAGTGCAACAGCCCAAGGTTGACCTTCTATCAACTAAAGAACCCGCATAATTCGCGTCAGTATAGGCTTCCAGTGTCATGCTTCCTCCTCTTTTGAACAAAATTCCTCTCCCGGGGTTTCCCTTCAAATAATGTAGAATTCTATGTACAGCCTTCAGATTCATTTCTTTGGGATTATGCATAAATTGACTAACAACGCTCACAGTAAAGGCAATGTCCGGTCTCGTATGTGCCAGATTAATTAGTCTCCCCACAAGTCTCTGATAAGAATTTATGTCCACTATTGTGTCTTCTGGAGCATCACATAATCCATGATTGAACTCAATAGGAGTGTCACTCGGCTTACACCCTAGCTTCCTAGTTTCCTTCAACAAGTCTAATACATACTTTTGTCGTGATATAAAAATTCCCTACTTTGAATGCGCCACTTCAATGCACAGAAAGTACTTTAACTTTCCGAGTTCTTTGATGTCGAATTCCTTCTCCAAGCATTTCTTCAAACTCTGCATTCCTTCTGCATCATTACCCGTTACTATAATATCATCGACATATACGAACAATGTTGTCACTCCCACTGACTCTGAGTGTCTCACAAACAGAGTATGGTCTCCTTGACTCTGCCTATAACCCAAAGCAATCATCACTTTTGCAAACCTCCCGAACTAGGCCCTTGGTGACTGCTTGAGTCCATATAGGGCTTTCTTCAACCTGCAAACCATCCCTTCCTTGGATTCAAATCCTGGCGGAACTTCCATGTAGATTTCCTCTTCGAGATCACCATGTAGGAATGCATTTTTTACATCGAACTGTTGTAAGTTCCAACCAAAGTTAGCGGCCAATGATAAGAGAACCCGTTCCATATTCATTTTTGCGACCGGAGCAAATGTCTCAAGGTAGTCTATGCCATAGGTTTGAGTGTAGCCTTAGGCAACTAATCTTGCCTTGTATCTCTCCAAGGAACCATCTGACTTGTACTTTACAATGAAGACCCACCTGCATCCAACCAACTTCTTTCCTTTCAGCAATCTGACCAAGTCCCATGTTTTATTCTTTTCCAGAGCTTTCATCTCCACTTTCATGGCATCCTCCCAGTTCTTGTTTCCTAATGCCTCAGATAGGTTTCTAGGAATAGGAATTGTGTGTAAGTTACTAAGAAAGGCTATATGTCTCTGGGATAGGTTTTTATAAGACATGAACAAGTACAATGGATGCTTTGTGCAGGCTCTAGTTCCTTTCCTAAGGGCAATTGGTAGATCATCGTCACTTAGTTCAACGGTTTCATTGACAAGTTCCCTAAGGTTGAATGGTTGTACGGTGGACTCGATAGGTCTGGGAATTGTCTCAGAGGTTTGAACAGTAGCTCGAACAGGCAATTGAACATGCACATGTTGAGAGTTTGGTCTTTGCTTCCTGGAATACACTTGTAGTGGTCGTGTTAACTTAGCAGATTTGGATTGAACAGGTTCAGCAGGACCAGGATGACCAGAAATGAACTCAAAATTGGGCGGAGCAATGACAGACTCGGACTCGAGATTGGAATGAACAACGTGCTGAACATCAGATTCGATATTGGGCTGATCAACGACAGAACTGGGCTGACCGAAATGGGAATCAAGGAGAAACAAGTCTTTATCCCTATCTTCACTCAGCTTCTCCCCCTGAAGATAGGAGGTTTGAAAATATGACTCAGTTTCGACGAAGGTGACATCAGCGAAAAACGAAGAATTTTCTTGTTAGTGGATGGAAACATTTGTACCCTTTTTGAGTGGAGGAATAACCAACGAAAATACACTTAAGAGCACGTGGATCAAGTTTTCCCCTATTTTGAGAATGAACATGAATGAATGCGACACTTCCCAAAACTCTTGGAGTCGGACCATTTGAGACATTGAAATTCGAAAAGAATTTTGCGAGAATATCCATTGGGCTTTTGAAATCAAGGACTCTTGTTGGCAGCCTATTTATGAGATGGATTGCAGTTAGAACTGCCTCTCCCCAATACTGTTTTGGGACATTTTTGTGAAATAAAGATGCTCGTGTGATAGCAAGAAGATGACAGTTCTTTCGTTTGGCCACCCCGTTTTGTTGAGGTGTACTAACACAAGAGGATTCATGAATGATTCCCTGTTTTTGAAAGAATGGTGAGAGAAATTGATTAAAGTAGTCCATGACATTATCCGATCGAAATCTTTTAATTCCCACATCAAATTATATCTTAATCATGTTATAAAAATTGGGAAACACTGTGCTAACATCATATTTATTTTTCATAAGATATATCCACATCACACGAGTACAATCATCAATAAACGACACAAACCACTTAGCACCAGAAATATTAGGAATGGTAGACGGCCCCCAAATATCGCTATGAATAAGAGTGAACGGGACAAACGTTTTTATATTACTTATTGGAAAAGAAATACGTTTGTGCTTGGCAAGTTCACAATCACTACAATGAAAATTCTCGACACTGGACTTTTTGAATAACAACGGAAACAAACGCTTAATAACACTAAATGACGGATGACCTAGACGACGATGATAAAGCTAAATCTTGTCTTTATTGGAAATAACTGACTCGAAAAGGAATGATCTGGCACTGCCACTTTGTTCTTCTAGGTAGTAAAGTCTATCTCTCTCACTAGCATGTCCAATCATCCTCTTTGTGCCATGTTCCTGAAACACACAATGAGAGGGGTAAAAGGTCGCATTGCAATTTGAATCTTTAGTAAGCTTTTGGATTGAAACAAGGTTTGTAAACAGTTTGGAAACCTGAAGAACATTTTGAAGTGTGAGAGAGTTATTTAGAAAAACATCCCCATGTCCTGCTACTGTGGTAATGGATCCATCAGCTATGGTTATTTTCCTATGACTAGAGCAAGGAGTGTATGAAATAAAAAATTTGGAAGAACTGGTCATGTAGTCAGTGGCATCAGAATCAATTACCCATGTCTTTGGAGAAACTTTATCCGAGACATTAGTAACACAAGAAGAAGAAGATATACCTGAAAACACCAATGAAGATATACCTGTCGAGGACGGTTTCTCAAGAGATCCCAAAAACGTCTTTCACTTCTCGATTTCTTCCTGTTGAGATCAACAATTGAATTCTGTGGATTTCCCTCACTGCTCGGATGAGTGCTGACAACATTTGCTTGTCCCCGCTCATTTATACTCTTGTCGGAAAATTTTATTTTCATATTCAGAGGCTTGCCATTGAGTTTCCAGCACCGATCCCTCATATGACGATGATTCTTGCAATATGTACACCAAAAAGAGTTATTGGAAGGCCTCGATGAGTCAGCTTGCGAAAAATAGTCCCTCGTGACCAACTTTAATGAGTCAGCTTGCCTATTGGACCCTTCGGTGGGCTGTGTGGGTCCCGAAATTCGAACTCCAGCAAATTTTGTCACTAGGGCAGAACTATCCCTGACTTGAGTCTCTAGCATAACACTCCTCCTTCCTTCTTCAACACGGATGATTGAGATGGTCTCATTTAATGATGGCAGATCCTCTTTTCCTAAGATTTGTACCCTTATAGCATCAAACTCAATATCGAGTCCAGCAAGAAAATCATAAATCCGATCTTTTTCAACAAATCTCTTGAGAATCGCTGCATCATCACTGCACTGCATTTGAATGCACTAATAATGATCCATTTCCTGCCACAATCCTTGTAAGAGATTGGTGTAACACCCCGCTCCAACACTTGGTATAATATTGTCCGCTCTGGGCCCAGCCCGCACGGTTTTGCTCTTGGGCTCCTCCCAAAAGGCCTCATACCAATTGGAGACAACACTACACATATAAGCACATCCCCATACCTCTACCCGGGCGATGTGGGACATCACAATCACCCCCTCTTGGGACCCAACGTCCTCGCTGGTGTTACCCATGGGCTTGTGCATGCACCCACACTTAATTTCGGCCGGGCTCTGGCTCTGATACCAATTGTAACACCCCGCTCCAACACTTGGTATAATATTGTCCGCTCTGGGCCCAGCCCGCACGGTTTTGCTATTGGGCTCCTCCCAAAAGGCCTCATACCAATTAGAGACAACACTGCACATATAAGCACATCCCCAGACCTCTACCCGGGCGATGTGGGACGGGTAGAGGTCTGGGGATGTGCTTATATGTGCAGTGTTGTCTCCAATTGGTATGAGGCCTTTTGGGAGGAGCCCAAGAGCAAAACCGTGCGGGTTGGGCCCAGAGCGGACAATATTATACCAACTGTTGGAGCAGGGTGTTACAATTGGAATATTCCGTGACAGTACGAGTACCTTGCTTGGTTGCAGAGATTTTAGTCTTAATCTCATAGATATGCGCGGCGTCATAGACTTTAGAATAGGTTTGCTTAACAGCCTCCCATATTTCCTTGGTTGTACTAAGAAACATATACATATCACTGATCTCCGGGAGTATCGAATTCCATAGCCAAGACATTACAAGTGAATCTTTTTCATCCCACGCATCAAACTTGGGATCCCCTTTCGAAGGCCTTGTGCCAATCAAATGGTTCAATTTGCCTTTTCCCTTCAAAAACGTACGGACTAATTGAGACCACTTTAAATAATTTTTTCCATTTAATCGATATGCTGCTTGTATGTTTTGCAACTCGCCTGTCGAAACAACTGCAGAATTCTCGATTGAAGGTACTTCCGAGACAGGGCTGGTTTTGGTGGACTCCAACATGATTGTTTAGATCAATTAAGAAGGGTGATATATGGGAAAGCAGATGAACAGAGGTAAATTCAAGCCAAGGGAAAGCCTGAAGCAAAGCAAAAAAATTCCAGAACAGAGATACCATGTCATGAATGATAATTGAAAGTTGATTCATTGATTATTGAATATTTTGATCTACACCCATATTATAGTACACGACTTCTCAGCCAAGTCAGGAACTAACAATCCTACAAGTCAGGAAACTATCCTAATTAGAGTATACAGCACAACTAATCCCTAAAAATTAGGGATTACACAAAATCTCCTACACTATACACGGTTTCCTTTCATAACCGTCTCTCTCAACAAGTAATCCTATGAAACTATATTGTGACAACAAAGCAACCATTAGTATCGTACACAATCCAGTACAACATGATAGAACAAAACATGTTGAAATTGACAAGCACTTTATCAAAGAGAAAATTGAAGGAGGCCTAGTGTGTACTCCCTACATCAAATCTGAAGAACAACTAGTTGATACCTTGACTGAAGGTTTGGCTAAAGGACAGTTTCAGGAGTTAATTGGCAAGCTGAGCATGACTGATATCTATACATCAGCTTGAGGGGGTGTGGAGAAACAGATCAGCAGAAAATCTGGGATTCTAATTCAATTTATTCAGAATTATTCCCTGAATAAATTACAGCGATTCCTTCCTACTTCAGTCCTTGATTCTAGCTTATTTTTAGTTATTGATTTCAGCTATTTGTATAGCTACAAATCTTTGATTTTGTCATTTATTTTTTCCTTATATATTGATGTCCATTCTTGTATATATACAGACCTTGTACAATCTGTAATTATAAGTAAATCAATATAATTCTCTCTATCCCAAATATTTCCTCACCCCTCAAAACAACACTTATTTCATTCCAACCAAATATTCCACCAACGATAAAGGGGCGCAACCCTCCAAAAAGCACGGGCATGTGACCCCACAAAACAACCACACCACGTGTCAAGAGCATCACGCACCGGCATAACCCACATAACTCCAAAAAGGCCAAAGAGCAAACACCAACAATCATACACAACCGGGCAATGAAGAAGCAGATGATCGATAGATTCACCATCATTCTTGCACAAAAAACACTGATTGACCACAATAATATTGCGGTGCCGAAGGTTGTCCAAAGTGAAGATTTTACCCCACGTCGTCGACCAAGCAAAGAAAGCCACTTTGAGAGGGACCCCTAAACGCAAAATCACCTTCCACGGGAAAGGCAAACAAGGTCGAACCGATAAGCACCTGAAGAAATATGAGACTGTGAACCTCCCATGAGGTGTGTGCCTCCACACTAAAGAATCCACACCCCTACCAGGAGCAATCTGGCTATACAAGAGCTCCAACAAACCAGGAACCTCCTCAAGCTCCTAGTCCTGAAACTGCCTCACGAACTGAACATCCCAAACAATATCAAGCCGATAACAGTCGGCAACAAGGGTCTGACGATCGCGAGAAAAGCTAGGGGAAAGAGGAGGCTAAGGAAGCCTCTCCACACCATGGATCAAACCAGAACCTAATAGACCTCCCCAAGCCAACACGGAAACGAATATGAGAGACAAAGGAGTCCCATCCTCTACAAATGTCTTTCCACACTCCCATGCCTCTGCAAATCCTCACAAGTCTTGTGCACCAACCACCCGAATACCCACCAAAGCGACAAGAAATGACCCGCCTCCAAAGACGAGTCCTCTCCGACCCAAAACGCCACAACAACTTCCCCAAAAGAGCTTTGTTGAAGGGCACCAATCTCCTCACTCCCACACCCCCATACTGCAACGGCCTACAAACCATCTCCCACCGGACAAGATGCAAAGGAGAGCGCTCCCATCCCCCACCCCATAAAAGCTTTAACCTATTAAAGGGGGGTTTAACTTTAATATTTAAATCCTGAACACGTCATCTCATGTGTAACCTTCTTTTGGTCCAACACACATTTTCAATTTCAATTATCAGGAGGATAGAGAGGTTTGGACATAGGACCTTGACTAATATAATACCATGTTAACAACCTTCTAAAGCTTAAACTATTCGAGAATACATCATTCAAGAATCAAAAATGTGAAAACCTTCAAACATCGAAACAAAATACGACATAATTCATTGAAGATTCAGGTAGTTGCTCATGCAACTTTCACAAGCTCCAACCATATGGATTTGATGTCAATACACATAAGACTTTCTCAGCCTACTCTAGAGCATTTCAGACTTCTTCAAGGGTTTCAGAACTCTGATTGGTAACTCTAATACCAAGTGCAAATATAATATCAAATATATCTGACATCTCTAAAGCCATCTATCTATGTAAATGGATTTTAAGATTCACAAATACCCCACGTGGTAATTTTCCATGAAATCCGCTCATTACACAAACACCCCCAAAAATTCAAACGAACAAGGAGATCTGCCTGAAAATAAAAGTTATAATGCTTAAGAGAGAGAGAGGCTACTCCCAGGTACCACTGGATCCAAGAAAAATTGGCAGGGCATTTGCTCTTTATGCAAATGAGAAAATTATTTTGGTAACCATATCGAAATTGGAATAAGTAAACTGAAAACATGACAAAAACGAATACTAATTCACCAATGATGGTGACAGATTAAGAGATGCAGAGAAAATTTGTTTTAAGGTTCATGCCAACAAAACATGGTGTATTTATACGTGCTTGGATGGGGTGGGGTGGGTTCAGGGGTTGAGATACTTGGTACATCTTAGAAACGTGTTTCTCGGTTACTTTATTCTGGTGACAAGAAGGATATCGTGATATGCCATATCAAGCATCTCTCATGGATATTGAAAATCGAAGTAAAAGAAAGCTTAGTCACAGAAGACACCTTCCTCCATGCAATTTTCAGAACCAAAAACTAAATAGACTACGCTCCCTCTAAACTAATAAGAAAGGGATCATAGTGTCCAATTTTGGAAAAAAGAGATTAAAAAGAAAAGAGCAACAGGGAGAAAGTAAACATTATTGGGTTTGCAAAGATAAGAAGACCACTCACATTGAGAGAACGGGAATCGCTGATATTGCCCAATACATGCATATAAGAGGAAAAGAAAACGAACCATATTAGTATAACAAAATCCAGGTACATTCAAACCAGAAGTTTCACATAACCCGCAATATTAAACCATATTGGCCTTAATAATAGTGTGAAACACTGAAATATGACTCCTTATCATATCAAGTTATGTACTCAAACTAGAGTAGACATGATTTAATATACATCAAAAGATCAAGGAACCTTTTTAAAAAAATTAAATGCCTATAAAAAAAAACTAATTTCAGTTCTCTCTCGCTAATGGAGACTAGTATATCAAGAAACTGAAGAGTAATAGTACTAGTAGTGAAAAGCAATCAATTGGATAACATGGGTGTACGATCTGCACATTAAAGGTAAGTTGATAAACATCATGATGGAGATCGTGATGTGTTCCGCACCTATGTCAAGCGTAGGCACATGGATATGTTATTAGGGGTATTTTAGACTTTCGGGATATTTTATTACTTTAGGAATATTTTAGTATTTTTAATTTTAGTATTTATTTGTCATTTGCATTATATTGGTTAATACTTTTATTTATTATTTGAGTTTCCTGGAAGAGGCTTTGATGTAACAGACATCTTTAGTTTTTGGTGGATATTGATTATATCATATATGTTTTTGTGACATATCTTCTTCTTCTTGCTCTTCTCACCTCTTTTCTATCTCACATCTCTCTTTCCTATTTATTTCTTTTTATTGGGTACTGCATCGATTGGTATTAGAACAAAAGATCCAACTTGATAACAAACAACTCTCATTGTAAACCATAACCCTAATCCTAGCCGCCACCCATAATCCCTAATCCTAGACACCACCCATAAACTCCAAGCCTAGCCGCCACTCATAACTCTAACCCTAGCCGCCACTCATAACCCTACCCTAAGCCTACCCGCCACCAAAAAAAAAAATTAAATAAATAAAAAACATTCTTCATCGTCTCCGGTACCCCACAACAATTTGACAGTTGATCAAAGAGGTCATCAACCCACAACAACTCTTCCATCTTCGTCATCGTCTCCACAACAACTTTGTTGCAACTTCAGAAAAAGGAGGTAACTTAGGTTTCGGAACAGGTACTTTCTTCCATTAAAGCTTGTGATTAATTTCTTTATACAGTGGTAAGTTCATACCTTTGCGAGGACCCATCCAACCCTTACTGTATTTTTATTTTATTTTTATTATTAAATTTTTTCCTTACAAAAAAACAGATTTTTTTTTAAAGAAAAATCTGGAATATATATCAATCAGGGGGAAAAAAAAGAATTTTTATACAAGAAAAAAAATTCAGAATATTTTTTAAAAATCAGAATATATATATATATTAAAAATCTATATTTCTATGAGCTTCACATAATTTGTTTTATTGATATTTATGTTTCCTACTCGAGTATTGCAAGTGTTTATAATCTGATTTATCTTGTTCGATTTTAGTCATATATCGGCAAAACTTCTATACCCATTGCAAGCTCAAACCATCTCATTTGAATAAATATGACAATTCGAGATCTTTCTGATGCCCAAATTGCCATGGAACAAAAAGTTGAAACCCTAAAACATGCACCCCCTACTCAGTTGTTGCACTGATTCAGGGGCAGTTGAGGACATGGCAGAGAGTGGCCTTGTGGCTGAAGTCTTCCTCGGCTATGTGGCAGAAACTGGCTTATGCCAGCACACCTATGTGGGAGGGGGTGTCTCCCACTAAACTTTAGTGGCTCCTATTTGTATGGATGTTTTATAGAGTTTGCCTATAAATACCCACCAAGGGGTCTGCATAAATCATAGAGTGAAGCTTGGGAGGGGGTGTCTCCCACTAACCCTTAGTGGCTCCTATTTGTATGGACGTTTTATAGTGTTTGCCTATGAATACCGACCTAGGGGTCTGTATTAAGCATTGGGTGAAGCTTGTAAGCTTATGCAGAGATTGAGGTGTCACTTTGTAACTATTTTGTGAGATAGTGAAAAAGGTTGGAGGCATTGCCTCTATAACTCTGGTGCGGTGTCCTTTGTATGCTTGTATATTTCATATAAAGAGTGAGTAGGCTGAGACTTGGTGCGTGGCCAAGTGCCATCATAGGGCGAAAAATTCTGTGAGAAAGTTGACTCATGTAACACACTCAATAGAGAGAGAGAGAGAGAGAGAGAGAGAGAGTAGTTAACAATTCCACTTAATATATAGATAGATGGGTTGATGGATGAACGGATGGATGAATGGATGGATGGATAGCTATATAGAGAAAGGGGGAGAGAGATCAATAGAAATTGGGGAAATAATGTCCAAGGGGGATAACTGAAGTAGTTGGGGTTGAAGGAGGCACACAAAGGAGAAGAATACTCCAAAAGAGTTTAGAAATACAAAAAGGAAACGTGCTACTTTATCTGCAAAACATAAAATTATGGAGGTAAAGTATGATTGGTTACCTAAGGTTTCAGTCAAATGCTAGTAGACTATAAATATATTTATATGGAGTATACATGCATAAGACCCTCCTAAAATTAATTCAGAAAAATATTGTGGTTTGCAAGACCTATTGCAGCTTTGCATTTGGTTTATCAGATCATTATATATGATTTTTTCATTTAAAAATGTGGCAGAGAAAATTTACATGACACTGTCAGCTTGGTTAAAAGTACACTGTAGAGTAGGAAAAATATCTAAAATAATGAAACAGTCTTCTAGAACCTTTCGAGATGGGGCATTAATCAAGATCTTACATTTTCACAACCAAGCTAATCCTAGACTATTCACAGCACACAAAGAAGGTACAAATCAGTAATAACTACGCATGAATACATAAGCTGAATGGAGAAATGGGAACTTTAACCATTGACTATAAGCAAAAGGGTGCAAAAGACAATAATTCAATACTTCCTTTAACCTTTCTCTTTCTTTCTTCTATTCCCTCTCCTTTTATTTTCCTTTTTTATCGCTACTCCTTTTTAATATCATATACCTGTGCAACGGCTACACCCATCGCTTGTTTTCTCTCTCCCCTAGTGCCACACTTTCTCCCTTGGTATAAAGATTCCACCTTTACCATTCTCTAGGAGCACAATGCCAGCAAAAATGAAGATACTCTAGAAAAGAAAGGATCAATCTATTGAACTCTACTGGGTATCGAAAATTTACTCCTAAACATAACAAAAAAATCCTCTTTCTTTTGTTCCACTTTTGACTCAATTTTTCTTTTTTCTCATATTTGATAATAGAAAACACATTTCAAGATAATCTTCTAGCTTTGATACAGAAATAAAACGTTTCTCAAAAGGCATGAAACCATGACGCACCCATTAGATTGAACAAACGAAATGGTGACAGCTCAAATTTTATCTTCGGAAGCGAAACGAACGCCCATGAAACAGCTCCCACCCAAGGCTCTGATGGTATCAGACGCAATTTGACCCAAAGTTCTCCATCAATGTCAAAATCGCGGACACCAACTGGCAAAACAACAGGAATAATGCTGAATTTCAGTGATAGACTTAACAGCATACGTGCACCACCAGTATAACGGAGGCCTATTTGGTATCTGATAACATCAAATCAAAAAAAAAAAAAAATTAATAATGATAATAATATTATTAATAAAACAAAACAAAATAATAATCACTTGGACACAATAAGAATTACTCTTCGATCAACAGATAATGAGTTCAAAAAGTAGCCAAAAGCCAAAGAGTAGAAATTCTAATCATGTCTTGATTAACAATATAGCACATCCCTCTTTATACCAAGGAGGAGTGAATTTCGGCAATTAATTGGTTGATAAATACCCAAGGCAACCCAAGAGAAAGTGAATCTCCAATTTGTTCTTCTTCTGGCAACTCATCTTTTTAGTTATCTTGTTCTCCTTCTAAATCTCTCATGGGATGCTACCCTAATTGCTCTTCTATATTACTCTTACCACTTAATACTAGAGTATCTATTTTATTAGCTGAATGTTGCTGTTTTTATTCATAAATAAAATGTGAAACAAGACAATACAACTACTTTTGTCTGTGGGAAAAATGCAGATTAAAAGCAAATTAAAAGAACCTCGAAAGATGAGTATAAACAAGAGTTGAAGCAAACAATAATATGAATAAATGACTTACTGCAAATCATTGACTCGGCGAGAAGTTCTGCGCTCCACATTTCTAACTGACAATGGTTCATCACCCAAAGAGAACTGCTTAATTTCAACTCTTTCCACATAGTCAGGTTTCTTTAAGTTATCAATGACAGGCTGAAGCGACCCAATAATCCAATTCTCAATCCCAGCTCTGTAAACCTTCCACAACTTCCCCAAAACCATATTCACCCACTCAACTGATTCTTTCCTCTGCAAATCCTTCTCCAAGAAGAGCGAAAAGCTGGTGGGCACCTGCGGCCAAATGCCATTCCGATCTCCACTCTCCGGCTTGTGATTCTGCTTCCTCAAAGTCCACAGCTTATCAAACGCAACCCCCACCAAGAAAAAGAAAACAAACAAACCAACAATGTTCCTATTAATGGGAGGCGAGGGGATGGGGTGTATAACACCCAGCTGAGTCCGGAGCTTGTCTACAATAGGGTCTTCCCCGAAGTTACTAAAGTTAGAAGCCATTTGACCCGCCCCCGCCCCCACTTCTCCTTCTTGATCCACCACTCCATCAGAAGCCAACACTACCAAGCTTCTTGATTTGGCAGTGAATTCTAGGTTAAAATTAGGGTTTCTTCCCAATTTGGAATTGCTTTTGGTATTCATTGGAATCATACATGCTTTGAGAACAACATTTTTGGAGGCAAAACTGATTCCCCCAAACTTTTTCCTTCTTCTAATGCCAAACAGTGTAAAATCACATTTCCTTTCTTGGGGGATACTATAAATTTCACGGATTTGAGGTAAAGAATGTTTAAAGAAATCAGAGGTTATAGAGGTTGATTGTAGAACAACCATTTATCAAGAACCCTAGACTAGTACATACTAAACATATCTTTGGTACAATAAGGAAATTGGAAAAACAACAACAATGAGATAGAGAAATTGATAGCATTCAGACTATACAGAATTGAAATTGGAGTGAAAAATATACTTAGGTGTTTGAAGCGAAATTGAGAATGAAGAGAGATTGAAGACGAGTTCAAAGTCTAGTACCCAACTTCATTCAGAAGAAACTACTACTCTTCCCTTCAAAAAAATCCACACCGTGGTAGCTTTTTGGATGGAGGTATATTATTTATTTGTGTTTGTATATGCGTGTATGTATGTATGTATGTATGTATGTATATATACAGGAGGCGACTGTAATTGAATGAGGAGGTGGAGGTGGAGGTGGAGGAGGAATGAAGGATGATGATATGGTTGACGCACGCGTATTCAATTTGATTTTAGAGAGAGAATCGCAGAGCTGCCTTCAAAGCCTCAAAAAATAAAAACAACGTGGATAATTAAAATAAAATAAAAAATACCATACTTTTGTAACGACACATGGAGTGTTCGAATTTTCGACTCGTTTTACTCCGCCCAAGTGTTAAACCTTGAGATTAAAAGTAATTTGAATTAAAGGACTTAAAATAAATAAGACATTTGGTAAAATTTAAACAAAATGGTTACATATGATTGGAAAGGAGTCCTAAACTAGCGTGATTCTATTTAATAATGATTGTGAGAAAAATAAGGTTACATTAAAAATAAAAATTGGAGGTTAATATTAAAAATATAAATAGTAAATGAGATTAAATTTGTAAATAACATGACATATTACTTTCCAAAAGTTAAAGCTGAAAACAACTTTTAGAGGAGCTTATCTGCGAGATAAATTCTTCTTTAAGAATGACTTTGTAAAAGTGGACTTGGCTCATTGTAAAATAAAAAGTAGTATGGAACCTATCTACTTCACAACTCTTTATGAACCGTAATATTAAATTAATTATTAATTTATAATATCACTCTGAATAACCAATAATGAAGATCATTAAGGCCATTTTTGGTAACCGGTCTCGTCCGGCTACCTCAGGTTCGGTCTGGTCTGATCTAGGTGATGTTCTAAAATTCTGTTTAGTAAGCAGTCTGGTCTGAGGAAACTGGAACAGACCACGTTTGACAAACTGTCCGGTTCCAAACTTCTTTGAACCAGACCATGTTTGGCAAACTGGTTTGATTTTAAATTTCTAGTAAACTGTGAAAATATTGAATATACTTTATATGATGTAATAACCTTAAAACCCACACATTTAATTTGTAAATATTTGTTAAAGTTTTTTTATTGATTTTTATTATGTATTTCTTACATAATAATGTTATATTGATTTTGTAAAAATTTCTTAGACTATGATTATTTCACTCCAATTATCAAATATAACAACAAATAGGTTTATACAAACCATATTTTTTATTATACAAAAATTACGATAACACAAATTTCACAAGTCACGCACTAATATTACATAACAACTTCAATTGTCTATAACATGTAAATAATGCACTCTGATATTAAGGCTTTTAAAAAAATTTATTATTTATCCCTTATTATTTACTATTTATTTATTATTTATTATAATGTATATTTATTATTATTTTTATATATTATTTATTTCATTTTGATTATTATTTATTATTTATTCATTTCTTTTTATTTGTTTATAAATATATTTTATTAATTTATTATTTATTATTGTATTTATTTATTTGTTTATTATTATTATGTATTATTTAATTCATTTTATTTCATTTACTTTTTTTATTATTTCATTCATTTAATTTATTAATCATTATTATGTACTATTTATTTCATTTTGTTTATTATTCACTTTTTTATAAATATAATTCATTTAATTTATTATTTATATTATTATTTATTCGTTTATTTTAATTAATTTATAAATATATTTTATTCATTTATTATTTACATTATTATTTATACATTTATTATTATTTTTATTTATTATTAAATTAATTTTTCATATTATTTATTTATTTATGTTTATTTTAATGTATTATTTAATTCATTTTTCTTATTATTTATTTATTTATTATTATTTTTATGTATTATTTAATTCATTTTTCCTATTATTTATTTATTTATTCATATTTTTATATATTATTTAATTCATTTTGTTTATAACGTATTACTATTTATTCATTTATTTTTATTTGTGTGTAAATATATTTTATTAATTTATTATTTATATTATTATTTATCTTATTATTTATTATTATATTTAATTATTTATTATTTATTTTATGTATTATTTAATTCATTTTATTTTGTTTATTATTTAATGTATTTAATTTATTAATTATTATTATGTATTATTTATTTCATTTTGTTTATTATTCATTTTTTTATAAATATAATTCATTTAATTCATTATTTATATTATTATTTATTCGTTTATTTTAATTAATTTATAAATATATTTTATTCATTTATTATTTATATTATTATTTATTCATTTATTATTATTTTTATGTATTATTTAATTCATTTTACATATTATTTATTTATTTATTATTAATTTTATGTATTATTTAATTCATTTTTCTTATTATTTATTTATTTATTCTTATTTTTATATATTATTTAATTCATTTTATTTATTATTTATTACTATTTATTCATTTATTTTTATTTGTCTCTAAATATATTTTATTAATTTAGTATTTATATTATTATTTATTATTATATATATTTGTTTTGGATGTATTATTTAATTCTTTTAATTTATTAATTATTATTATGTATTATTTATTTCATTTTGTTTATTATTCATTTTTTATAAGTATAATTCATTCAATTTATTATTTATATTATTATTTATTCATTTATTTTAATTAATTTTATTCATTTATTATTTATATTATTATTATTATATTTAATAATTTATTATTATTTTTTTTCAATTATTTAATTCATTTTTTTATTATTTATTTATTTATTAATTTTTTATGTATTATTTAATTCATTTTGTTTATTATTAATTACTTTTATTTTATTTATAAATATGCTTTATTTAATTTATTATTTATATTATTAATTTATCATTTATTATTATTTATTTATTCATTTATTCATTTAATTAATTTATAAATATATTTTATTAATTTAATATTTATGTTATTATTTATTTTGATAAATATTTTATTATTCATTATTTTGTTTATTTTTTATTTCTTTATTTATATTAATTTTTAAATATAATAAATAGATATTGTAAGTCACTAAATTACCCTAGAGGTGGGGTGAATAGGGTTTAAAAATAATTTATAACTCCTTTTAATTCTTACTAGAACATGCAACAATGTTCAATATTAATTTACAAGTTAAACTATGCAATGAATAATTTTACTTAATTTCAATAAGCTATTTACCACAATATAAATTAAGCATGCATGAACATAAAGTAAGGAGATAGAGGTAGAGATATTGACACCGTGATTTTTACGAGGTTCGGTAACTCCTATTCCTCGGCTCAAAGAATCTCCTTCCTTGAGACTTTCCCGATCCTCACACTATGACTCTTCCTTCAATAGGTGGAATAGCAAAACCTTTACAAAAGAGCTAACTAGCTCTTCACACAATTAAGAGAACAATCCTCCCTTGATACAATGGGTTTCACTCACCCAAAATCACAAATTTGTGTATGCAATCAATATATCACTCAAGAAACAAAAACACTCAAAACCCTAAGGTTTTTATGGAAGATAGATCAATATAAGCTCAAGTGTTTTTAGGTGATATTTCAAGAACTCAAGATATATATATTCTCACAATATATTTTCAATAAGAGAATAAGCACAAAACTTGAGTTTAAATCTTTAAAATGATAGGAGTGAAAAACGAGATTTAGATCTTTCTTGCTATCAAAAGATTTTTCAGAAGATGTTTGAGAGAAAATAAGAGATGAATAATATATGGAAAATTTTTCACACAAGAACCTTGAGATTTCAATACATATCTCTTTCTTTATATAGTGTAACACTAGGGTTTGGAAAGTGTATCTCACCATAGACAATATGGAGAGTAGGACCTGAAAATCAGCAAGCCAAATCATTTGTTTTTGGGCAAAAATATTGTTTAGAAATACTTTTCCTTAAAAACCTGAAGCACCCAATCGATTGCCTCCATGCTTAAATTTAAAATATTTTCCCCAACGGCTAGGGTCAGTCGACTACCTCAAGAAGTCCAGTTGACTGTCTCATGAGTCAGTCGACTGCCTCAGGGAATCAAAAATGTTCAAAACTCTCTGGTTCAGTCAGTCGGCTAGGTCCTTAACTGCCAGTCGACTGGGCACAGTTAGTCGACTGCCTTGGACAGGCCAGTTGACTGCTTCATCGTTTATAGCTCACTGGTTCATCCAGTCGGCTGGGTCCTTATTAGCTAGTCGACTGGGTCACAGTCAGTCGGCTGCCATTTCATGGTCTGTCGACCGAGTGACTCCAAGAAATATTTTCAAGGTCCGTTTTTTTTATCCGTTTGAGTTCGTTTGATTTATTACTTGAGCTTATAAAACCGATCAACGCATAAGATACTTTGTTACAATATTCTCACCCCGACCTATATACCCCAGGTCTTGAGTCCAGTTTTTGTTCTTTCTTTGATCTTTTTGTCCTTCTTCGAGTTTACGCTTGAGTTTCCTTATCGCTTGTTGCTTTAATGATTTTTACGAATCATTTACCTGTACTTGCTGAAACACTTAGCTCAAAGTCATATTAGTACCAAACACGGTTTTGAATGTTTTGTTAATATCAAAATAAGATTTATTGTTTGAAATAGAATTTCAATGCCAACAGATATAATAATAAATAATGAGTAAATATAATAATGAATAAATACTTCATAATAATAATAAAAAAATAAGTATAATAATAATAAATTAATATTAAATTAATAAAATATATTTTTAAATAATTAAAAATGAATAAATAATTTATAAATAAAATGAATTAAATAATGAAATAATAATAAATAAATATAATATATTTATAAAGTAATATATAAATTAATAAATAATAATATAAATAATAAAATAATAAAATATATTATAAAGTGAAGAAATAATAAATAAAGAAATAAACAATAGATAAATAAATATTATAATAAATAATAAATAAATAGTAAGATCAGACCGCTTACCAAATAGACTTTTCCAGATCAGATTAGACCGGACCGGACCAGACCAGACCAAACCAGACCAGAAAGACCGCCTACCAAACATGGCCTTAGAATTAAAAATTGTCCATAATGCAGTAATTGTTACGGGAAAAAAATTTGTTGATTGAAAGTAGTATTCTTTTTCATAAGTTACAATGAAAATAATATAGTTTAGAAGAGATAAGGATAAAGAAGTTATAAATAGATATGTATAAGGATAATATAGGTATTTACCTATTTGTTAAATCCATTATTTATAGGGTTAACTTTATTTACACCTCCTGAGGTTTGTCTTATCTTCATTTGGATCCCTTCAGGTTTGTATATCTTCATTTACACCCCTTACTTTTTAATATTTTCATCACTTAAACCCCCTGAACGATGACATCAGCCTGATTTTTTTTTTAAAATCCCTAAACTACCCTCAATGTCTTATCCTTATTCTGTTTGGAAACAAGGATAGTGCTTTTATCAATTAGACCCCCTCCCATCATTTAATAATTTAATTTGTATTAAAATTTCAAAATATATATAAAATTTGAAAACATATATATTAAAATTTGAAAAATATATATAAATTTTGAAATTATTTTTTTTTCAAAAAAACATATTAAATTTCGAAAATAAATATAAAAATCACAAAAAACATAAAATTTTTTGAAACAAATATATAATTTTTTTAAAAAAACATATAAAATTCAAAAACATATATTAAATTTCAAAAAAAAAAAATATAAAATCGAAAATAAATATAAAATATAAAATATATATAAATTTTGATTTTTTTTAAAAACATATTAAATTCAAGAAAAATATATAAAATTTTAAAAAAAAACCATATAAAATTCTAATAATATTTATTAAATTTCTAAAATAATTATAAAATTCAAATAAAATAAAAAAAAAGTATAAAATTTGAAAAATAAATATAAAATTCAAATATATATATATATTAAATTTCAAAAAAAAAAAAACTAAATTCGAAAATAAATATAAAATTAAAAAAATATTTTTTAATTCTCTCTTTCTTTCTCTCTCAGACGCACACACCACACACACACACATATATATATACACATATATATATAGATCTATACATATATATATACACACACACATATATATATAGAAGTCCCCGTCGGCGCCGACCCCCTCCCACCGCCTCCCCGTTGGCGTCGCCCCTTCCACCATCGCCTCCCCGTCGGCGCCGCCCCCCTCCCTCTATTTTCGACCGATGGGTCTATATATATATATGTATAGATCTATATATATATGTATATATATATGTGTGTGTGTGTGTGTCTGAGAGAGAGAGAGAGAGAGAGAGATAGAGAATAAATGTTAAATAAATGTTGGAGTGTTTGGTTTGAGGGTTTGATTGATTCTAATGGGATGTTTGGTTTAGGGTTTAAATTGATTTAGGGATTAAATTGATTTAAGGGGTGTTTGGTATAAGGGTATTTTAGACATTTCACACCATGGGGGGTGTAAATGAAGATATGCAAACCTCATGGGGTCAAAATAATAATAGGACAAATCTCAAAGGGTGTAAATGAAGTTAACCCTTATTTCTAAAATGGGAATGAATTTTAGAAGCAACTATTATTTGATTCTACTAAACTGGCTTTAAAAGATCTATTTTTTATGGAAGTGTGTTTGAATTCTTTTACCAAACAATTGCAATTTTGCAATTTCGTTAAGTGGGCTTTTAGAGTTTGAAAGTCCTTTTAGAGGCTCCATGAAGCACCTCCAAATAGGCACTTTCATTAAACATGCTTTTTAAATGGTTAGCTTCTATTAAAAAAATAATTTTATTAAACTTTCTAAACACTCATGTTCTATGGTAGAGGGCTTCCGAGTTTTAAAGCTTAACTGATTGCTTTTGAAGTATAATTATTAATACAATCCTGTATTTTGAATGAAGAGTTTTAAATATAATTACTCATGATAAAAGATATATATATATATATATATATATATACACACTTTTTATGGTGCAAATTACTCTCAATCGATTATAAAAAAATTCACGTCTCTCTCATCTTATGCATACTCTTTCTATTTGTTGCGACCGCCCAACATGAACATCACCTCATCTCCAGATCTTTCCTGCTGCCAACGTGCATCTGATGTCCTCCTCTCCTCTGCTATGTAGGTCCTTTTGATTTGGCCTTTTCAAATGTTATTTTTGAATTCCTGAAGAGAAAAATAATTTTGAACGGTGTTTGGTAAAATATTTAGAAAAGTTTCTTGGCCTTGGAAGAACGTTTTAAAGAAATTGGGGGTACTAGCTTTTCAAAACAACTTTTGCTTCTCTTTTTCTTTTGTGAAAAGTCAGAAAACAGAAGCTATGCCAAACATGATCGTAATGTAATGTATGAATGACACGAACAGACATGAGCAATTTAAAGTTGAATTAAGAATAATTTGCACTGACACACTTTGAGTTTGAGGTATTGGTCAATTCCACTTAGCAGTCACCAACTCAAGTGTCGTCCCAGTAACCCCTTATATTTGGAAAAGTTTGCACAAACACCCCCTCCACAAGATAACAGGACTATTATGCCCTTTGTCTTGTCAACAAATAATTCATGAATGAAAATGGACTAATATACCCTCAGAACAGTTGATAATTCACCAAACGAACATTCTCATCTTCTCTCTCTATACAAACACACATATATTCATATATACATACACCCAATCTCCATAACTGGATTTCCTCATCTTTACCCAAAATATATAAGTTTCTCTATCTGCATAGATACACATATATTCATATATACATGCACACACTACCCAATCTCCATATCTGCAAACCAAACAAGGAAACAAACAAATTTGAACAACAAAAAACAACACATGTTGGTAGTACCAATTTCGCATAAATTGCAATGCTCATGCCATGATTCCAACCAACCTGTAATCATGTTTGAAAACTAGTAGAGAAATTAGTACTCCCACCCCCTCTGCCTCCTCTCCTGGCCCGACTCCAACCCCTCCATCCTCCTCAACTCCCACCTCGACTTCGTCCCCACCAAGCCAACCAAATGGCTCCACCCCGCTTCTCCGCCCACCTCTCCCCCGACGACTGTATTTTCGCACGCGGAGCTCAAGACGACAAGTGCATCGATCGCCCTTCAGTACCTTAAAGGGGGGTTATATGATGATGATTTGAGGTTGGTTTGAACATTTTAGAAAAAAATGAAGATTAGGTGATTGTAGAGAAAGAGGAAGACATTTAGTACTCTGATTTGCAATTGAGTAGTCAGATAAATGAAGATCTCAGGGAGGAGGTATGGTTAATATATACACAAATATATATATATTGGAGAATGTATAGTTAATATTTGACAATTAAGGTTTTGTTTGATTTTTCTATGATTTTGTCCTCAATTTAGTCGAGGATTCAAAGCTTGTGGGTGATTGGATTTGGGTGGATGATGAGTAGAGGTTGGGTGAAGGTGTACAGACGGTTTTCTAGGGTTTGGGAGAGTGGTGATAGGTAGAATAAGATGATTGGGAGGGTTTTTGGGAAAAGGGAAGAAAGGTTGCAGGGTTACTTTGGTCTTTAAAGTTTGATATATGGGAAATATTTATTTTTATAAAGTAAAAGGGAATAATTTGAAGGTAATATTTGCATTTCAGGTGTTATTGTCCAAAATTGCATTGATCAACCGCTAAGTGAAATTAACCAATAGCTCAAAAGGTGTTAGTGCAAATTATCCTTGAATTAAAGTGTAACAACATGTCATTAACTTTATAATTAAGAAGAAAAAGAAGATATATAGAAATAACAATAATATCCTTATAATTCTCTTTACTATCTTTACACCTTTTTTTCTTTTTCCAATTCAAATATGTGTAACGTTCTAGTCATAATGGGATGGAACAAATTGAAATGAGAAACTTAATTAATTTTTTAAAATGTCATTGTTTTATTTTATTTATTTTATATTTTATATATATATTTTTGTTATAGTTAGAAGTGTTTCCCACAAATTTAATAAATAATACTTGTTAAATTCATAGACAGTCTATCAGTCAATGAATGAGATTTTGATCCGAATCTGATCCAATTAATCGATTTTGGATTGCGAAAAAAATCCGATAACCCGAATATGATCCGAATCCGTTAATCCGATTCCTTAACAAATTGGATTTGGATTAGCCTAATCCGATCCGATAATAATCCGATCCAATAAAATATAAATATATATATGTGTATATATTTAATATTGTACATGTATATAAATGTTAGTTGTTAATTATTTTATTATTTATTAATAATGATTGATCATAAATACAATTCTTAAAAGTGTGAATAATTTTAGTTTTTCAGTATTTATTGATTTTTGTATTTTTTTAATTAAATATTCGGATCAGATATTCTATAATGAAGAAATTCGAATATGAATTAATTAAGTGAAAATTTGTCGAATTATCGGATTCGGATCGGGAGTTTTTGTCATCCTTATCAATAGACTTATCAATAATCCGATTATGATCCGAATCCGATATTAACCGGATATGGTTTGAAAATAAAATCCGATAACCCGATTAGGATCCGAATCCGATAATCCGATTTCTTAACAAATTGGATTTGGATTTAACTGATCCGATCCGAATCCGATCCATTGATAGGTTTAGGGTTAGGGCATAGATTCAATTAAATTATTTATTATCTTGGCCAGAAATATAAAAGTAAGAATTGAAGGAAAACATAAATCACAACTGTTTATCCGTGATCATGCCTAAATAATTATAATTTATTATATTTTTCTTAAATCTCCAACTATATCACATATTCATGGTCAGATACAAGTAAAATATATGGTAGAAATTAAATATGTTCAATTTTAGTCTTGGTTAAAATACATAAAATTGAAAGCATTATCATACATATAATAATAATAATAAGAAATCATCACTCAAAATATTCAACAGTGTCTAAAATTAAAAACCATAAAATTGCCCACGACTAGGGCTTCCTCCCGGCCTTAGCCGAGGGAGCCAAGTAGATAATTTACAAATGAATATTGAAACAAGAACGACCAAACCCAGAATCATAAGTGAAAGACGTCTTCAATTTCTCTGTTGATCTCACGAGTCTTCCCCTTTTGTTCCTTGGTCGTTGATGTCTCCTTAGTGCATCCCTTATATATATATATATATATATATATATATAGGCCATTTAGGGTTTTCTATCAATAAAGTAACTAGGGGAATTACAACTTTTCATATTTTGTTTCCTAATAAATGGGGACTTGAACCCACTTTTGAACAATTTGGAGAGTGAATTGGAAGATCTTCGTGAAATACAATTTTCTTTACAATCAAGTCTTGTTTCCACAACAGTTGATTTCACCTCATTCCGGTGTTTTCTTCAAAATATATGAACAATTTACCAAAACTGGTACAATTTTTTTGCATAAAACATTGTGGCAGCTTTGACATGTAATTTTCACCATCTAAACATCAGAATTAGGATTTATTTGTTAAATACTAATATGCTCCAAATAAAATTAGCTTTCCCGACTAATTGGACTTGCATTAATTCGATAAACGAGCTGAAATTAATGACTCAAATACTGAGACATGTCCGAAAAACATTTTGAGTTTGTTTAATTGAATTTAATCATTTTCACCAAAAATCACCAATAGTCTACAAAAACATAAAAAATAACTAACAAGTATAATTTTAGAGGTCAATTACGTATGAAATTATGCACTTATCAAATGTCATTGTTTTATTATGTTTCTTTATAGCTAGAAGTTTTTTGTTGTCAAAGTTTTTTTTTGAATGATAAGATAAGTTGTATTAAGAAAACCAAGGCAAAAGCCTTACAAGGATCTTAGGGGCAAACCCCTGATAAGAATTGAGAAATCTTCCTTCCACCAATAGAATAAATAAAAAATATAGCCAACATGGCTTATCACAAAAACAAGAAAACAAAAGGAGGAGATATTAACATTGTGAATGGAGACCCAAGTCTATCTAGTAAGAACCAAAACATCATCCACAAGTCTAAAACCTTGGAAGTGGAGAAGTAAAACACAAAGCATGAAAACAACAGCTCCAAACATAGTAGCAACATGTCCCAATTCAGATGGAAAGTGATAGAACCAAAAACCAGAATCATGAAAGTAGAATAGTAGAAGGTAAATCCCATATCCTAAGCAACTCTTTGTTGACAACAGAATCACTAAACTTTGATAGAGGAAAAAATGTGTGTTGAACACTTGAAATCACCTTGTGAAAGAGTTGCTCTAATGAATTGAACTCACCATTATAAAGCCTGTTATTCCTCTCAATCCAAATACAATAAACAATAACATAAAAAGCAAGATTATTAATCAAAATAGTAAAAGATTTTCCTTTCAAGTTAGTACTCATCCATTGAATTATATTCTCCCAAAATCCATCAGGCCAAACAAGCAAACCCTTCTCCACGACTTGAGACCAGAGTCTTGATGTAAAACCACACTAGAAGTAAAGATGATCTCTATCTTCTTGTCTAAGAGCACAGAAAATACAAAAAGCTTGTTGGGTCACCCCAATAGATATAAGGAAATGAAGTGTAGGGAGACTGTCTAATTGAACAATTCATGTGAGAAAAGAATATTTGGGAATGCAATGTTTAAACCAAATAGTTGCCTTCCATGGAACTTTATCAAAAAAGACTCTAAGCAAATCCCATGCAGAGCTGATGGTAAAAGAGCCCATAGTTGGAGTCCAAATCAATTTATCACACCTTATTAGATCCGACTAGAAAGAAGAGGGGATAGCTGCATTAAAATCCAACCAAACTTGGGAATTACGAGTTGGGAAATGCCAATCTGAAGCACTTATCAACCTGTTAACAGAAGCATTGTTACCAATACCTGGAGAATTGATAAATGAAATAGGAAAGAAAGTATGCAAAGGCCTTTGAGGATGCCAGTTACATACCACAAAGTAGTTGTTCTTCCATTGCCAATAAGAGATTTAAATGAAAGTCTGACAAGAGGTCTTAGCTTGAGCAATTTCTTCCAAGTCCATGAGCATTTTTTAGACACTCCGATCTCCCAAAAGTTTTTGTGTCTAATCAAATAATGGTGAACCCAAGTAGACCAAATAGAAAGAGAACTAGGATTCAAGAGCTTCCATATGTGCTTAACCATAGATGCCATATTCCATTCATCCATATCTTTAACACCTAATCCACCCTCATCAAAAGGGACACATACATTTTTCCAAGACACCTTATAACCACCCTTTGTCATTTTGCTGTCAGTCCACAAGAATTTTTTTAGCAGAGAGGTTAGATCATGAATCACATATTTAGGCAAAATAAAGATTGAAGCCCAATAAACTTGAGTGGAGAAGAGCACTGCCTTGACAAGTTGAAGTCTACCCCCAAAGGATAAGAACTTACTAGACTAACTAAAAATTCTCTTAGAGATTTTCGCAATAAGACCTTCATAATTTGATTGTCCAAGTTTAGTAGTAATGAGAGGCACACATAGGTATTTAACTGATAAAGCTCCCAACTGAAATTGAAAATAAGATTGAATCTGATTAAGTACATCACTTGGAACTCCAACATGAAAAATAGTATTTTTTAAAGCATTAGGAAGCAACCCAGAAACTTTACCAAACTTATCAAGAACATTAGCAATACAACTAGTGGAAATTAAATCCGCAGCAGAGAAAAGTAGAAGATCATCAGCAAAAAGAAGATTTATAAGCTCCAAAGGATGGCATTTCCAGTGATAGGAGAACTCAATACATTCCTCAGTTGCCCTATCAAGCCTACATGTAAGCACTTCCATAGCTAACACAAATAAGTAAGGATAAAGAAGATCCCCTTGTCTTATTCCCCTATAGCTCTTAGAGTATCATTTTCAAGCCCCATTGATGTTAACTAAAAAGCTTGGAGTAGAGATACAAGTCATTATCAACTAAATTAAGTGAGCGGGAAAATTTTGTTGTCAAAGTTGTTAAATCAAGGAAAGTAAATACAAGAGTTAGTAAATAAACAAATAAAATTTTTTGAATGGTGAAAAAATATATAAAGTTTATGCCTTTTCTAAAATACATTTACATAATATTTACACAAGATCTATGTTTCAAAGGTAGATTGAACATAACACTAGATAAATGAAGACGAGAAAGTCAACATAAGTGAAAGATAAATAATAAGTCATAAAGTTTAAGAGAACAATATGAAGATGAGACAAATGTTGGTGTATTGTCAACCTTAAGCATAAGTTATAATTTTCACTATAGACTTTACAACACTAATGCTCCTTTTGGTTAGAGTGATGGAAAAATGGATGGAAGGGAGAGGGGGAGGGACGAATTATGCATCCATAGGGAAGGGAAGTTGCCTCCCTCACTTTTTGTTTGGTTGAATGGAACATAGAATAATAGTGATAGATAAGATGTACTCCCTCTGTCCTAATTTAAGTGTCCACATTCACTATTCAACCCATTCCAAAATAAGAAAAGTCAACATCACTTTATTTGGTTAATTTACTAATTTACCCTTCAATCATTCAAATTATAAAGTATCTAAACTACAACCATCACATCATTTGGTGAGACCAAGGATAAAATTGGTTTTTCATTCACTATCACACCAATAAAAGTCATCATCTCAAAAAGTTAGATTCCCCAAAATGTACCTATAATATGAGACGGATGGAGTAACTTTTTATTGTTTGGTTGGAAGGAGAATCGTCTTTTATGATAGTTTCACCACTATAACCTTCATTTTACTAATACAACCTTCATTATTAGTCATGTGATTAATAAACAAATATTTAGGAAGGTTAAAATTGAAAATATCAAAATAGTAAAAATAATTAGTTTCTTTCTCTCTCTTAATCCGCCTAAAATTGGGCGGATAGAAAAATGTAGAGGAAGGAGGAATGAAGTATCCCTTCTAACTTCCTCTCTATCTTTCCTTCCCTCCAAACAAACACGAACACCTTGACTTATCCTTCCTCTCATCTATCCCTCCCCAATCTATCCCTTCAACCAAATATAGTAAAAATGAAATGATATACAAGATGAATGTAATAGATTTGTCGAATTTTAAAAATATTAAATTTTGATACGATTCTTGTTCACTAAATCGAATTGAAAAAATGAGAATAAAATTAATCAAGTAAATCTAAAAAAAAATAAATAACTAAAAAATATATACACACCAACTAATACTACTAAAAAATAACATATCATATATGCACATGATATTAGATGAAAATAATCATCAATCATATAAAGTTGACGGAAGAACAATATCTTTCTAGATTATTTGATGTCATTCCGTTAAAATTCAAATCAATCTACAAAAATAAAAAATATATTATATAGTCAATTATATGGTTCAAATTAATACCAAACTTACCCTATCACCAATTTCATAAGGTCTCACATATCCATTGTCCGTCATGACTCTAGTTGCATTGTTTACTTTCTCAAGTTCACAAATGTAACATATTATATTATTATTTTCATAAAAATGTAAAGTTTAATTATATAATATTGTGAACTCAAAACATAGTTATGTGGTGCCTCAAAATTTTGAAATATATATTGAGTTAATTTAAATTTAAACATAAACTGAATTTATTTATTTAGCAATCATAACCCCAAATGTATGGTACATGGATGACAATGTACTTTCATTTCCTATATTGCATCCTGATAAGGTATAATGAGTCTCCCCATTCTAAATATAAACTATTAATACAATAATTAGAATATTGAATCCCATTAAAGTTCATATAATGCATTTAGACATTTTTTTGATAATTAATCAATAAAAGTACCTGATGCAGTAGATTTGAAGTTTTCTTATTTTTCTGTAGAGTCTTTCAACCCATGACTTCAATCTTCTGTGTCATCCTTTAGATGCTTCCCTTTTCTTGATACCCTTAGGAATTAAATCATTTGATAGAGTTATTCTGTCTCCACCTTCACCACAAACAATGAAAAGGGATTCTAGGTCGCCACCTTGACACTCTTCACCGCCAAATTTTAGTTTTCACATTTTATTAATAGTTTCATTCATATCATTTGCATTCTTTAACGGTCGTATTATATGTTTCATCAATTTTTGTTGTCCTAGTTTGTCACGCCTTGAAATTCCTAGGACTCCAAAATACGAGCCTAAGACTTAAGGGAATGACACATAAGTGAAAATAAATTCAAAAAAATAGTGTTAGTCACTAATTAACCCTAGAGGGGGGGGGGGGGGGTGAATAGGGTGAACAAAATATTTCTACTCCTTTTCGAAATTGGAACAATATATAATCAATACTCAATTTCTTCAATAGTCAAGTGAATAAATTCAATTCAATTTATCTAACAACTAATCACAAGACTAATTAGCATACAAGATATTCAAGTAAATATAGCATGCAAATTAATGAAATAAGGAAATAGAGATAGAGAGATTGACACCGTGATTTTTCGAGGTTCGGTAACTCCTACTCCTCGGCTCAAGAACCCCTTCTTGAGACTTTTCCCGATCCTCTCACTATGGCCCTTCCTTCACAGGTGGAATGACAAACCTTTACAACACAAGCCTCTCGAGCTTGTCTCTCAATCAAGAGAACAACCCTCTCTTGAACAATCTGTGGACTTCACTTGTCTGAGATTATAAATTCGTATGTACTCAATAAAATCACTCAAGAACAAAAACACTCAAAACCCAAAGGTTTTTATGGAAGATAAATCAATATAAGCTCAAGTGTTTTTGGTGATTTTTCAATAGCTCTAGAAATGTATTCTCAAAGGATATATCAATGAATAATATTTGGAGAATAAGAAGAGAAACTAGAGTTTTTGATTTTCAAAGATTTTGCAGAAAATCAGATTTTTGCTTCTTGCCTTCAATGGATTTTGCAGAAAAATTTCTGTAGAAGATGAAGACTTCTTTCTCTATTTGATTCCACTCTCTTAGCTTTGAATACACATATCTCATTCTATATATATTGGTACATTTAGGTTTTGAAGAATGAATATTGTATTTGAGAAGGCACAGCCGTTTGAAGTCCATAAACATCTGCTTAAAACATGGAAAATGTTTGTGCCGAATCTGCAGATTTTAAGGAACAAACTAGTCGACTACATTGAAGTTGTAGTCGACTACATTGGACCATCTAGTCGACTAGATTGAGTTCTAGTCGACTACTTTGAACTTCTAGTTGACTAGATTGGTTCTAGTCGACTACTTTGAACTTCTAGTTGACTAGATTGGTTCTAGTCGACTACTTCATGTAGTCTAGTCAACTCAAATGGTTTTAGTCGACTAGATGGGTGGTTCTAGTTGACTACTTTGGAGCTTTAGTCGATTACTTCAAAAATGGATGAAAACTTGATGCTACTGATTGTTTTAGTCGACTACTAGAGAATACAAATGATTCTTCTAGTCGACTATAACTTGAAAAACATTTAATAAAAATATTTTTCTTTCCGTTTAAGTTTGGTAAAGCGTTTTTCATTCCATTTGAGTTTGGTTCATTTTATACTTGAGCTTATATGATAATATCGACGCATAAAATTACCTTGTTACAATGATCGCTCCCCGACCTATCTACCCTAAGTCTTAAGTCTTCGACTTTCGCCTTTGCCGTTGAATTAAATGATTTTCCATTTTGCGCTTCAATTTCTTTCACGGCATTTTGCTTTAAATCAAGCTTTCTTTCCGAGCTTGCTTTCCAAGTCGTTTACCTGTCTTTTGCTGAAAACATGAACTTGGTAATTCATTAGTATTAAACACGCTTTAAATGTTTTGTTAATATCAAAATAGGATTTATTGTCCGAGAATAAATTTCAAGGCCAACAAATAGTATAGAGTCATCAAAGACCCACACAAGGGTGACAATTTCATTTTATTCCTAAAAGATATCAAAAGATCACTCGGGATTGAAAAAAAGGTGAAACGAATCATTTGAACACCACATGTTCACCCAAGGATAAAATAGTCCTTTCAAGGATAAAATAGTAATTTCAAGGTACACGTACAAAGTCTGGACCTAGCACAAGCCGTAGGAACAAACGGGACCTAAATCGGAGGTGCGAGGTGAGAGAAATGAATTTTCGAAAACGATGCCGTACAAAGATAACCAAAACAAAAAGTTGAAGTACCCCGCTTTCACCAAGGGTAAAATAGTCATTTCAAGGGAAAATATGTGATTTCAAGTTTTATCTCAATTATTTGGACATAGGACAAGTCATAGAAACAAACGGGATCCAATTCGGAGGTGCGAGACAAAAATTACGAAGCTTTGAAAATTGGCCTACGCAACCAAGTTCAGGCTGCGACATCTCGCCCCTTGCGAGATGTCGCCCAACAACTTGGGCATATTTTTGATGTAGGCTCATTGTCTCTATTTCTCGGAAGACTAGTTCCGCTGGAAGCGAGAAGCACCCCCTGGCCAGTTAATTGCGACGATCCGACACAAGTCAACTCACATATGGTTACACAACGCGCATAGACCAACACCCATGAATTTGACACTACACGGTGTACTCAATATGCATTAAGGGTTTCAAAAACAACCATGCTTTTATCACTATGCAATATATTGTATTCAATTTAACATCATGCTTATAGTTTCACACTTATAAGCAATAAATGTACAATAAACATTAATATTACACAATCATGCTTTTCAAGTGCATAGTTCATTGTCTAAGTTCTCAAGACTCAACTCACACACACATATATATATATATATATATATATATATATATATACATATATATACGACATATATACACATAGACGCACACACCCTCGTACAAAAACTAAAACAACTCGTTTTTCCCCTACCTCAATCCAAGCAATCTAATCTCATGGTTTCAATGAAGTCCAAGCAAGCCCTCAATTTCAAGTATTCAAAGAGAGCTTCTAAGAGACTCAAGGGTTGATTCACAATTCCTCCAAAACTATCAATACACCATATAAAGAAAGCAATATTACAATGGTGTTACCACAAGTCCAAATTAACAAAAGTGGCTCCAATCACATGAATTAACTAAACCCTAATGATAGCTAACTAGGTTTCATAATTTAAATGACTCAAGAGATGAAACTTTTACCATTAACTCAACCACAAAATGGAACCCAAGAGAGAACCAACACCAAGGGATCAAGAACACTTATAACTCTTCAATAGTTAATAACCAAATCTCCTCCAAGCTAGCAACAACAAATCAATGGGGAAAATAAATAAGATCTCCACAATGATTTCCATAATCGATTCAATAATGGAATTTAAGAATCCATGTGATTTCAAAGAGTTTTCCCAAAACAATGAAAGCTAGGGTTTACAAATCTACAAGACTCAAAGAGAAATGAGAAGAGCTTACCAAGTTCAACTCAAATGGTGAACAACAACAACACAAGCTCAAGAACAACTTCAATACCAACCAAGCAAGAGATGATCAAACCTTGGCATCCATGGAGCAAGAAAAAGTGAAGTACTATGGAGGAAATGAGAGAAAAGTGTTTGCAAGAAAATGTGAAGTCTTGCAATGTAACACCCCGTGTTATTTTCCTTTTAACTGAAATTATATTTAATTTAATTTCGGTTATGACGTCACTTGTTCATGACGTTCATGTTGTCCTTGGTATTTCGCATGTAAATTTTTCGCGTTTAGTTTTAAAGTCGATTGGACGACATTACGTTTTCTCTTTGACGACTACGCGAATTATTGTTATCGACTGCGCGATTTCGTTTCGACGTTTAGCATTAGTGCTTCAACTGGATGACGACGCATTTTATTTTATCGGGCTTGTTAGGCGTTCCGACGTTTGAGTTTTTACCCTGGTATATCTAATTGGGCATCTCGTTATTAATTCGGGTTACGAGTTTACGTTTGGGTGTTCTCGGTATTTTTCGGGATTTATTATATATATATTTAATTATATATATATATTGTTTTGGGGGTTATTTCGTGATTACGGATAACTGGAGGGTTGTTTTTGCAATTAGGGCATATATATGTATATGTATATACGCGTACAGATCTTCTCCTACACGCTTCATCCTTCTTCTTCTGCTTTCACACGACGACGCCTAACTTCTCCTCCTTTACCATCTTCGCCGGTCATGGCGAGAGAGAGAGAGAGAGAGAGAGAGAGAGAGAGAGTCGGCTGGAGAGAGAGAGCTCAGGCTGGTTGCCATGGCAGACGCGACTGGAACAGGGCTGGGCGACGGTTCGCGGTGGTCGGCGACGGCAGGGCGGCGTCTTGCAGTGGTGGCGTCGTGACCTGGAGGAGGCGGCGCAGGGTGGCGCTGGTGGTGGCACAAGGGACGGCCAGCGCAGTGACGCGCGTGAGCAGGGGCGACTCCGGCCAGGATTCGACCATTTTTTCGGTGACCTTCCGGTGATCGGTTTGGGCCGATTTTTTGGTGAGTAGCTTCTTATATACATAGTATTCGTCATACTTTACGTTGAACGATTTTCCCGAAAATCGCATTTATAGGTTATAGTTTTCGTTTGGGGTATTTTAGATTTACCCAAATTAATTGACCTATTGTTAACGGGCTTCGTATATATCGTATAGGTTGTCGAGACGGACATTTTGATATATTCAAAATAGTTTTCGGACGACTTTGGTCGGCGGGCGTCATATTCGGGTGCCGGTACTGTTCACGGTGGGCCCGAAACGGCTGTTCTGTAAGCGTATTTCAGGTGGAAAATTATATTTCTCACTCCGCATTATTGAAGTAGTTTAGGGGTGCAAAACCCTTATTTAATTTAATATAGATATATTAAATCATTAATTTCAATATCTATAATTTGTTTAGAGTCGGAATTTGGCTTAGGAATTAATTTAAGAAAATTAATTAAATTATTTCCTATGTGATTAAATAAATTCCTATCTGAATCGAATAGGAATAGACGACTTAGAAATTCCCTTGAGAATTAAATGCGCTAGAGGATTTCGTAAACGTTGGACGCGAGAAACTTAGACGCTATGCTAGGTTCCTTTCATTATACGTGGATTATCTGTTTAAATTATTTTAAAGACATGATAAGGGAAATTGAAATATTTTCTAAAGAATTAAATAAAATATATTTTTGAAAACATGAATTATATATGAAATTGTTTTCATATGATTTAAATGCTTTATTGTATTTTAAAAGCATGTTGAAAAGAGGTTTTGAGATTATGTTGATATTATCATGTGGATATTGTTCATAAATATGGTGCATTACATATTTATGTTGAGGCCCGAGGTGCCTATTGAGAATGTTGTGTAGTGTCAAATCACGATGTTGATATATATGAGTTGTGTACTCAAGTATGGGTGTCTTTGTGTCGGATCATCACAACAACTAGCCAGGAGGTATCACGCCTACGGAACTAAAAAGCTGGCAAATGTGAGTTAAGAGTCCGGGTGGAGGCTTATATTCTTGACTCAAGGGTAGTTATGGCATATGGAGTTGCAAGTTGGGCTCTCGTACAACCGCCTTCCCTGTTGAAGTGATAGAGAGAAAAATCACTTGGGAAGGGTCGGTGTGGTAACTCTACACTACTTGATGAGTGGACAGAGTATGTATCCATTACCCTTGGGAATGGTGTGTTGTGTGTGAGTATCACGGGGAGTGTCGAGTCACATTACACTGCATACCATTTATGTGATCTCGTTTGACATGTATATGTGCTATATTACATGTGATGTTGGAACATGTTATTTATGAATATTGTAAATTAAATTCATATTTTATAAATGCTCAGTTAAAAATGAATAATGTGAAACAAGACTTTAAATGTGGTAATTATTAATAAGTATAAATAAAACGTATATCTTTATACTTGTTGTTGTATACTTTAGTGCCTTTGGGGGAGGTTATTTGTATTGGCATAGTGATCTATATGGCTAGTTGAGGCTAGTGGTGGGCCTAGGCTTGATTTTGAGTTGAGGCCTTAGAGAATGTGGTTTATGGTCTTGTGATTGTGGTTAATAGTTTGGTGATTGTGGTTGACTGTGTGACCTTGTTAGAGATTAGAGGTTAGAGATTGATTTTAGTATCAGTCATGAATTGGGGCCTTCGAGAAGGAGGGTGATGAGATTGTGAGTTGTAGTATGAACCTTTAGGTGTCTTTCACTTTTGAGGAATAGGCTATCAACTGTAGTTGAGATTTGGATTGATGAGACGAGGTTATGGTTGATGTGATTTATTAAGTACTCGGGGTACTGTAATTTGACAGACTTGGTTCTAGTGCTTAGTTCATTCCCCTGAGCATTCCTTGTACTGTGTTTTGTATGCTAGTACATAGTCGTTGACTTCTATGTCATTCCTTGAGTTGTTGGTTACGGCGTGGTGCCGAACCTCTTTCATGTGTTGTCATTTGATTTGGTGGAGTTGGAAGCGGATGGTTGTCTTTCGTGAGTCCAACGGGTTGTTCTTCCTTTACTGTCCTTTTGGGTATTATAGGAACCTGTAGAGTTGTGTTCACTTTTATTCGGCTGTCTTTCGGAAATGGTATTTTCTAAACTCTTTGTATTTAAAAGGAAAAACCCGTTTTCGCCTACCCCCGTAGCAACTAAAAGTTTTAGTACTTTGTAAAATGATCTTAGGATTTTATTTGAAAATAATTTTAACTCTAAAAGCCGATGATGGCAAGTGACGGAGACCGGGGGCAAGACGGTCATTTTTACTATGTGGTTTCTTAAAAGGAAAACTATTTTATTACTTTTCTTGGGATTCTGAGATTTCGAGACTTCTTTCTCAATATCTCATCCTGTAGAGTTTTGAGAGATGTTCCATTGTTTCACCTTTGTTTCCTATCATTTCTAGGTCTCTGTATGGAGCTTTGTGTTGTTTAGTGCACACATATAATGTTGCCTTTCACTTTCTTTATTGATTGATGTCACCACTTAGGTGATTTGAGTTGTTCCACATGTTAGGGGCATGGATACCGAGTTGATTGGTTTCTTTTGTCCGGGTGTTCTCACTAAACAGTTGTGGTGTTCTTAACCTTGACATTGTCGTCTCGGTTATCTGTTGGTCTAACATTGGGAAGTCCTTTCTTTTGCTTTGCTTTGGTGACCCTGAGGTGGTCGTTCTTGTGAGTTGAGTTCGTGTACTCTTAGTGATTTGATTGGGTGGTTTTTTCTCGCCTACAGTGAGAGTGTTAGTGATGTGATTGACCCTATGGATAATAGTATTATGAGGTCGATATGATTTATGGTATGGTGATATGTTTGAGGTGAATCTAGCCCTGGAGAGGTAGATTTTCCTTAGGAATGGGATGATGTTTGCTATATATATATATTGTGTATATATATATATACGGACGATGATTGTGTTAATACGCAAGGACGTGAGTACTTTTCCTCCTGTGTTATCGGGGAGTGAGTTATGAGTATTCCTTGGTACTAGGGATGGATTTGATTCCTGTGGATATTAGAGGTGAGTGTGATTCCCTCTGTTTAGATTTTCTGGTTAGCGTTGTGAGCGCCGGATGATTGTGAGATTGGACATGAGTGTCGTGTACCTAGTGTACGTTGGTGAGAGTAGTGTAGACTACCGGTGTTGATACTTGGAGTACGAGTTTTAGTCATATCCTATAGACTCATGTCGTGTATTTATATATATATGTGTGTGTATATATATATGTCCCCTATATACTTATGTACGATAGTATATGAGCACGTACCTTGGGTTTTCGTGGCTGGGTTATGTTGTGGGCTATGTATCTCACTGGGTGGTTTAGCATTACCTAAACTATTAGAGGATGTGGTAGTTAGGGTATCCTTTCCCGCTGAGCTTATTTTCTCACAGGGGTATTTCATTTGCCCCCTGGTATTCCCACGCCAGGTTGCAGGAAATGTACGGCTGTGGGCAGGATGCGGTACAACGACAGCTTTCCTTGGTTTTCTTGTTACAGGTTTTGGAGTTGCGCAGGGTGATGCGGTTACGGTTGCAGCACGACTGGGTTTGGGGACAGTAGTATTCTTCTGTCAGCTTTTTTACCCATGTTTTATGGGATTATCATGTATTTCTTTTAGGAGCCAGTCTGTTGGCATATCCCTATCGGCGTATCATTTATTTCCTGTATTTATTCTTTTAGGATGTTATTGTATCTATTCTGTACAGCTAGAAGCTTTTCTGTATTCTTATTCGAGCATTTGTGGCTCTGTTGATTTTAGAGGGTTTGGAGAGGTCTTGGTTTCTTTCCACTACCTCGGCCCTAGTAGGATTGATGAATGTGGGGCTTGGAAGCCATTATTATTATCGAAATGTTATTGACAGGTTATTGTGTTGTGGTTGTGTATCCGGATGTTCCATTTACAAACGGAACTTTGCCGGATTTTCGTTAGATTCCGCTGCTTAGTTTTATCATTCATTTGGGTATGGAATATACCATTCTTATCATTAATCCATACGTTTTCATGGTTAATGATATCTTAGTTGGTCATTCGTATTAAGGATTACATCCTGAATTCCTTGGATGTCCCAGTTCGGGAGTCTTAGGGATTTAGGAGCGTGTCAGTTGGTATAAGAGGATACTATTGAATTCTAATATTCTATTTGGCATGGAGTGTAGTTTTCATTGTTATTCCATGTATTTCCTTTGTTATTGTTGACTCTAGTGGTCGCTTGACTTACGTCACCCTTTGGAGATTCGTTGATTCTCTAGATTAGAGATTCGGGAATTTTAGGGGCGCGACATCATAGTATTAGAGCATTTTTACCCTTTTGTGGGTGTTTGTTGACTGAATGTCGTTGGTTCTCATTTCTTTTTACTTCCGCATTCACTCCCTTAGCTCTTAGGCTCGGGTTTCAGAGTCCTAGGAATTTGGGGCGTGACATGCAAAGTGGAGAAGGCTTGAAAAATGTAGAGATTCTCCACTCACAATTCTCACAATCCAAGGGTTGAGAATAAAGCAAAGAAAATGAATAAATGATCCAAGGGTGGAAATGAAGTCTTGTAAATGAAAGACCAAGAATAATGCATTCATGCATTTGTGTGTCATCCAAACAAGGCCCTATGATCCAAGGGTTGAGAATAGAGATGGAAGAAGACTTGAAATCAATGGTGGAGAATTAGACAACACTTCAAAGTGTGAAAAAACCAAATCCCTCTCAACTTAGGATTAATTACAAGAGTGTCACCATCACCCTCAATTACCATTTTAACCCATGTTTTCCTCTCTATTTACCACCATACCACTCATACACCAATACTTAGCTAAATTTCTATATTTTCCACTAAGTCCTCTTAATATGAAAATACCAATTTACACTTTGGTCATTTATCCCCCATATTCATTTTCAACACTTTTCATTTTTCACGAAATGAAAATACAACATGCAACTTACAAATGTTATCTTAAATAAATCATGCAAGTCATGCTAAACACATAAACACATTAAGCACATAAACACATAAGCACTTAATTATTAACAAAAAGTTTTAATTAGGACGTAAAAATACCGGACGTTACATAGTTGACATAGAAATGTTTGGTAACATAAGTTTCTAAACTATGTATTTACTTCTAAATTAGTATCGACTTTTATGTCTTGCCCAATATAATCTTGCACCAATCTATATGTTGCATTTTTTGTCAATCTTTTTAAAATATATTCAGCGGGGAGTTTTCCAACATTCTTCACATCTTTCAGTATCTTTATTGCATGATTGCACAAAACAACAATCATCTCAAATTTTTCATAACTATATGATAGAAAACCATTTGAGGTCATTTTAACTTTTCGCCCCTAGATTGACCAAATATTAAGACAGTGTAAACACTATATACATCCTTACTTTGGGATCCAAATACTTTTCAAATTTCTTTTAAAACTCAATAAAAATATTTGTGGAAAAACTGTCAACTCATTGCTTTAACCATTTTACATACATTTTTATTATTGGAAGCATATAACATAATTCATATTCAACTTGTAACTCGTTGTTGCGCTTGTCTTTGAGTAGTCATTCAAAATGCTTGAAAAATGTTGGTATGTTATGGTCTCATCTTATGTAACGTTTCAGAGAAGCACTAAAACTTTCACCAAGTTTTGTACTTCTCGTGGCTTAAGACCATGTTGATTCCATGAATGTCTTTACCCATTTCCTCCCTAATTCAAATATGTGAAATGTAACGTTTGACATTTTATTTTCCTATTTTATTAATTTTTGGTGTCGTTATATTATTTGTTTTGTGTTTATATTTTCGTGGATTGTTTTTTGATTTAATTGGATTGTTTTAGTGTTTTATTATTTTTGGAGTTTCGGTGGGCCCGGGACATACCCGATGGACTGGTGGTTGGGTTTAGTACTCGAGAGTATTTATTTTATGTTTAGATGTCACGATATTTTATCAGGCACGCAGGCGTGTTGGAATTTATTTCAAAAATTGTAGGAAAATGGATAAAATTTTAATTTTGATAGGTTGAGTAGTTAGTGGAGAAGTGTGAAAATATTTCTAAGTGTTCACTCCTCTTCACCCTATATATGTATAGGGGCCATTTTGGTAATTGTTTGGTTAAGGTCAACTTAGTAGTTATATATTGAGATTGAGGGTATTTAAGAAAAATATAAAAATGGTTAAAGACTAAAGTGCCCATCTTCTTTAACTCACAACCGCACTTAATGAGGGCATTTTTGGGATTTTGGAAGGAGATGAATGTAGGGAATTCTAGAAGACTTTAAAGTCTTCTCTTCGGACAAATCTTAACTGTCACGCCCCGGAATTTCTTGAGACTCCAACCTGGAGAATATGTAAATCCCGAGATACGGCTTCAATGCGAGCGACCACTAGAATCAATAATGATACAATGAAATAATGGTTTGAACAACAATTTCAATGGATGCCTGAACAACTGTACTATACAACAATAATACATAAGGGCATGTGTCGATGCTAAAATGTTACAATAAAACAATGAAATGGAAATGGCAACATCTAGTCTCCCAAAACTATAATAATAACCTTCGGATAACAAGAGGAGGAATACACAAGGATCTGAAAGGACAACCACTAACAGACGTCAAGTCCCCTCGAGTTACCGTTGCACTGTATATCATCCATCATCGATGCATTTCCTGAAAGTTGTTATAAAACCCCAGGGTATAGAACATCGGGGTGAGCTATAAAGCTAGTTGGAAAAACCCTAACCACATCCTCTTGCCGTCCAGGAAGTGCTAAACCAACCTAGGTTGGTCTGTTTTCTCATATGACACTCACGCCAATCCAGAACTCCAGAAAAATCTCACTAACCCCCTACCATGCTCAAGCAAACAACACATAACGAACTATAAGTAACAAGCACAAAATCACATAGTCCACAATCACACATATATGAGTAGTTACACGAGAATACATAGGTAGGCATATATATATACATAGTAAATGAATATCTAACTACCTATCATAAGTCCCCTAAATCTCACAAAGACTCGTATTCCATATACTAATTCGGGTGGCCTAAGCCACCCATATAACAATGCATCGAGCACACACAACTTGAGCTACAAAGACAAACCTCCCAACTCTCGTAAGTCATAACAGAGAAACCGGAGAAGAACCTAGACCACCTCTAAGGTCCCCACGAAGAGATCACATACCCCTCATACTAATACTCCCTCCGCTTACTAAGTATAAGAGGAGAACCGACGAGACTACCAAAGGAATAACCATAAACTCCACTCTTATTCATTCATTTAAGTTTTAAAAAGAAATTTTGAATCCGGAACACTTCCACTTGAAATCCGAAATAAAATATTTTACGTCTAATTTGGAAAATACGTCCTTAAACTCATTCTAAGGGTAAAATGTCATTTCATACGCAAAAAAAAGTCATAAGAATAATTAAGAGTTGAAAAGGAAATGAAAAGAATCAAGTGACACCTTAAACGAATCATTTTAATGTCACATGTTTGCTCAAGGGTAAAAATATCATTTTAGGACGAAAAATGTAATTTCAAAGTGAAAACGAGTCGAAAGATATAAATTTCAGAAAACGGGTTGCGACATGATGAACGACTTTAAGGATCGAAATGGACCATCCTAAACAAACGACCATAACTCATTCAAAACAAAACCAAATTGAACAATTCAAAATCCTAAACACAAGTTCAAGATGTCAACTTTCCAATTTCCTAAAGAATGCCTCAATCGGAGCTACGTAGCAAAAGTTACGGAATTTTGAAAAATGACGCGCATGGTAGGGAAGCCTGGGCACATGTCCAAGGCCAGGGGTGAGTACGCTCCTGGTCAGTGGCAGCCCAAAGTTTCCTCAAAAATGCTATTTTTTTTGACATTTTGAAAGTTAAGTCCGTTCTCAACGATTCCGGTCCAAAAAAATCACAAAAATTGGAAAAATGATTTCTTCGACTTTAGATAAAAAAAAATGTTCGTGGGCCCGGGGTGAATGAAAAATGTCGTTCTTCTAAAAAATAAATGTGGATATTGAAACTTTGAAAATAATTCCGGTTTCGATCAAAGGGGGTCTTGAATCATTCATTCATATCCATACCCATATATTTAAATTTGTAAAATATAATTTGGTGTTAAAAGACCATTTCGCCATCACAAGGCACCATAAGTTCAAAGAGTTACAATTTTTATAAAAATTTACGAGTGTGATTTAAACCCATGGGTGACACGGACTCCAAAAACACCAAGGGCCTAAATGGTTATTCTCATTTTAATCCAAGTTCCAATAAGGCGTTGACCAACTCGATAAAACTTGACTCAAGGGAGATTTACACAACTAGAGCACTTTCTAATCTAGCCTCACATATTCATATAGAATCACCTTCGTTAATTGACATAAGGATCAGCACCACCCATCCAAACCCAAACTCAAGGTTGATCCTACGCCCTTAGGTAACTTTCTATTCACCCTCACCTAGCCATACAAGACGCCTACTATTTCAAGCACAATGGTTAGATTTTATCCATAATCTTCTCTCTAGAAAACAACCGAGTAAGGCACATTAAATAAATCACATTTCCAACATCATTTCAATTTTCATCATACCATATCAATTTTAAACAACAAAGATTTCGTTGGCATGGTTCAACATAACTCTTGCATTTTCAAGACATTCAAATTAGAACAATGCATCATATGTGACTTGATTCGAATTTATCTTGAAAATCTTTCTTAATGCACATGTTTTCACTATGTTACAATGTCAATGTCCATGCCAATGCAACCCTATCACACACAAGGGTTAAATGGACATCAAGTATCACCATTCATAAAGAGCTTGGGGCCACAAGCCCTACTGGGAACCCGAGTTTGGATTAAGTCATCCCCCACCTTCTCTGATTAAAGAGTTACTAGCTCCACCGATCGTGAGAACACTGCTTGGCCAGTTGTTGCGACTATCCAAAAAAGTCTACTCACGAAAGGTTTATGAATGAGACATAAAAATAACACCAACAATGTACACATGCATATGGTGTGTATATGTATTAAATGAGCCTCGAAGTGAACCACATGATCAGCATGAATGTGCTGTCAACGCCATAAGCATGCTTATCGTTACTTTCATGCAACAAGTCTTTAATATGTAAAACCACATGAAAGTAACTAAATTCACTTAGCATGATTTAGATCACTTTAGAGCAATAATTTATAATAACTTCAATTTCATAAACAATTCAAGTTTCAGTTTCACAAGTTTCATTCACTTATTTCTGATTTCAAGGGCACAAGATAGACAACCGTAAACACTCACTTTATTTACACACATTTACACCTAAACACTCCTAGTACCTCCAAGTCCGAACACGTCCTAGGAGCTAGCCTAGTTACACCTCAAAGGCTACTATGCCAACTCCTCCACATATATATAAAAATCTCATGTACACCGATATATATAGATATATAGATATATATCTATATATATATATAAATATCCATATAGAATCAATTTTACAAGTCATAACTTTTTCAAATTAAAGTCCAATGATCCTACACTTAATCATGCAAGTGTTTTTCTACAATCACACTTCTAAGCATAAAACAACATATACTCATTTCAACCACCACATACACATAATACATATTTAAGTCTAGGGTTGAAGGAACCCTAAATGAATTTCGCATCCCTACGTAACCAAAGAATGAGAGAGAGGGGATTCCCCTACCTTAGATCCAAAGCAAGCAAGTGGTGAAGGAAAATACAAGAATCCAAGGCAAGAATTTTCCAAGAGATTCTTCCAAAGGTGAACTCAAAATATTTACAAGTTTCACCAAGCTATCAATAAACCAACCAATGGAGAAAAAGTTTAAATTCGGGTCTCTAATAAGGGTTGATAGTAAAGGAGAATCAAAATTTCAAAGTTGGAATCAAAATTTCATGATTTACATACATAGGGTTTGGAAGAAAATTTCACTAAAGGAAGAGAACTTACCACTCTTTGTCTCAAGTTGAGGTTTAGAGTAAAAGGGATGCTCTAATAAGGTCCCTTTCAAGAATCCACAACTATAGAAATGAAATTCCAAGATTGAGAGTTAGGTTTGCAAGAAATTGGAAGTTAGGGTTTCAAATTGAGAAAAACAAAACCCAAGAAGGAAAACTCACCAAGAATGGTGCCAAAATGTAGCTTAAGGCATGATGATCAACTTTGATATTGAAAGCTTGCACTAAATCACCAAGAAAATGAGGTAGAATTTAGGACAAAGAGTGAAAGTGCAAGGATCGTCCTTAGGGTTGTTTGCTAGTGAGTGAGGGATTGTACTTCATTTTCTTTCTGATAGGTTCCGAATATCGTCCATTCTAGGCCCATAACTCGGTATCGTTAAGTCTTATCATCACGTTACTTGGTATATTTATCCGTTTTGCATGTCTAAGTGTATTTTAGGAGCTTAATGAAGAAAACAAGCTAACTTTGGTGAATTAACCAAGGTTGTGCTTGTTACCACTCAAAAAGAGAAGAAAATAGGAGTTCCCAAGTAAAAAGTGCATTATAGAGGGGAAAACGGATATTTTTCGAAGCCGAAACTTTGGAAAACATGTTGGAGGAATAAAGAGGGTACAAATGGAAGAAAGTTTGGAAAAAAAGGTTTTCATCATTTTTTCTATGCCTACCTACGCACACAACAACTAAAAAGTATCTGGAAACGTCAATTTGATGCCTACCTATGCACATGGCCTACGCCCATTGCTACGTATAGGAGTATCCCAAGCTACGCATAGGCGTAGGAAACCCTACACATAGGCGTAATGGTAAGCGTACGTAGCAGATCAGCAATTTCCAGAATTTGTGTTTCGATGCGACTCAACTTCCTTTGACTTATTATTCACTATAACACGTCCAAGCATGTATATGAGGCATATCTACATCAAATTCAAGGGTTTTTTATTTTATTTTTTATCATAATGGAAGAGAAAGACATAAAGAGGAATCATACTCTAAGTGGGACAAGTCTAATACAAGTTGCACTCTTCTAAACCTCTTCTATAAATACCAAGGTCTGGACCAGATCTAGACAGCTTCTAAATACATAATTTTCAGAGCACTATCTCTGGAGATTTATATCTTTTGAACAAGGGAGTCGTTCAAGACCTAGAGATCTAGAGCAGAAGACCATGGATGACATTTCTGCATCAACGATGTTGATCTCTCCCACCATGAGCAACTAAACCGTTAACTAGGGTTTTCTAACAAAACCCTAGCTAAGTAATGTAGTTCATTTATTTGTTTCAATTGTAATGAGAGGAAACTGAAGACCACACATGTGATGATTGTGTAGATGAGAGATCGTAGTTATTTAATATAAGAGATTATATGTTTATTCCACTCTTGTCTTATAACGAATGAATGTTTTATCTCAATCAATCGTGTTTATTCAATATGGGTTGGAACTTGGATGCTTAAATTAAGATTTTCTACATAATGAATTTTTGTCTATAAATATGTGAAGACTCCATGAAGAAAAGTTATCAAGTCATTCTGACAATACACAGAATATAGTATTCTCTCTCTAGGGAGAATATTCCTCTCAAGAATCCAAGAACACACTACCCAATCATGGAGATAATTTCTACATCAGTGATGTAGTCTTCTCCTTCAATGAGTGACTAAGTTGGTATATAGGGTTTCCTTTTAATAAGATTTTTTTGTTGATTTTCTTATTATCTTAGATTGAATTAATAATTAATCTTGAGCAACTATGTTATATCACCAGGAGCTGGAACTCCAAAGGTTTAATAATGGTTTCTACATAATGGTTCTTAATTGGCATGATAAAGTCTTATGTTTACACATACCATGCTAAGAGAAGATGATATAGACATGCTTTTAACTTAATGTTTTAGGAGTGGTTGTAGAATAGATGCATGCATTAATCATACTTTAATCAAAGATGGGTTGTAGAGAATCGGACCGGTTGCATCTTTTTGGGAATTAGGCAACTGCTTGTAGTGTTACTAATCTGATTCATATGAGTTGTATCTCCCTCTTTCAATATTATGATTAAAGGACTATGTTATTAGGGTAGTGGTGGAGTTAGAACAAAACATTAGACCTGTTTATATTAGATTCACCAAAACAATTATTTATTTATTTCTTTTATGTTTAGTAGATTATAAACAACAAACCAATCAAACTATTTTTAATATAATTAAATTTACTAATTTATAATTATTTGAGATGCGAATTTGATCTCTGTGGTTCGATAATCCTCTCAACCCAATTATACTATATACTACTCGCGTACTTGTGATTGAGAGGTAAAACTAGATCATGATAATTCTTATATTTAACACATTTAATTTCATACGATTTAGACCGATCACTAGGGATGATGGGTTAGGATCGGCTAAATGTTTTGACGATAGTGTTGGTTATTAGCTTAGGCCTTTTAGATCTTTGTTGGTCTTTTGTGTTTCCCCTAATAGGGATATTTGTTACTTGGTGTGCCATGTTGATGTCTTGGTTCTTTTAGGGCTAGTAACATGATAAGACCATTTCATTTGTTCAAGGTTTCATGTTTGACTTTTGCTGTTGTGCATGTTGTATGTCAGACGTTATAGCATAGACCTACGGGACATTGGTGTCTAAGTACGTGTTGTACGTCTTGTGTTGTTTCTATGTCTAACATTTTCCTTTAAATGGTGTGTCATTTACATTGGTTTATCTGATGAAGGGTGAAAATGATACTAGGGCAGGAGGCCGATGGTCTGCAACCGTTGTGGTATCTAGGGTCATATCTCCAGGGATTGCCCCTCTATCTGATGACTTTGTCAGTGATGTGGTGTTGTGTACTCAGTGTCGACGTTTAGGACATGTGAGGTCTAACTGTCCTTCCTTTCATCCCGTTCTGACTAATGAGGTGGATTATTCTAGTAGTTACATCCAATGTGGTTGGTGGGGTCACAGTTGCAAGGTGTGTCCCCTTCAGGGGGATGTTAGTAGGCCCAATAGTGTTATATCCTTGCAGACGACTTATTTCTTGCGGGGAGCTGCACATCCTTCTACAAATCGGTCTGATCGTGATGATCATTGGTCATATCTGTAAGTCACTAATATACCCTAGAGGGGGGAGGGGGGGTGAATAGGGTTTAAAAAATAATTCTCTAACTCTTTTTAATTCTTACTAGAAAATGAAACAAGATTCTATATTAATTTACAAGGCAAATATGCAATGAATAAATTAACTTAATTTCAACAAGCTATTTACCACAATATAAATTAAGCATGCAAGGATCTATGCTTAACCGTGTTTCCTTAGAAAGGGGTAGTGAGACACCATTATAAATGAAATACTAATTCTTCCTGTCGAAAGATCGTAGACTGCTACAAAATTCATGTGGTTGTGTTTGGACTAGCGCAAGAAGGTTATTGTGTGGGGAGGGATGTAGTTCTTTTACATTCTCTTCTTTTCTCTCGGGGGCATGTATTTGATTTTTACCTTTCGCGCCATTGTCTAGCCTTATCAGGATTGTTTGACAGTTGTGCGCTCGAGATCGATTATGGTTGTTCATAGGCGGTCAGAAGGATGCCTACACTATTTTGTGTGACTCACCTAGCCTTAGATGACCTAGTTTCTTAGTTTGCTAGTCCCTTAACCTGTAAGAAAGCGGGCAAATTGGCAGGTGCGCCAAGGTAGTCTAATAATTGGATGAGTTATAGTGACTTGTTGGTGATAGCGCTTTCATTGACATTAAAACTAGTCTCGGTTTGGTGCAATGGGTTTATCATGTAGGCATTAGGTGTTCAAATTGGTTAGCTACCAGTTCAAGTGGTAAGTGGGGGAACCCATGATTAGAGTAAGTCACCTTAGTCTGACGAGGTTGACCTGTTGCATACCAAGGTGTGCATGGTCCAGTGTAGTATATCTTTCCAGCCCCTTTTGTTGTGGCTTTCCTTATATCAGCTAGGGCATCTGTGTTATAGGTCGATACTCTGTATGAGTAAGTGTCTCATTGCACCTTTTAGAACGATTATAGGATGAAGATAGGTAGGCTTGGAATAATATAGTAATGACTCGTTATTAGGTGTTTTGTAACCTCGAGTCATGATTGTTGTTCCCACGATATACGAGCTAGAACCGTGAGATTTAGCCTTCGGTGTCCTTTTAATATAAATGTGAAGTAGGACTGACTAGTTGTATTTTTATTCATTTAAAAGTGGATCCCAAGGTTAAGATCCTAGAGTATCAGGCCATTGAGGTAGGTGTGTACTAGTTCAGTGAATGATGGACTATAGAATCGTAGAGCTACGAGCTTTGGGCTCAAGTTGAAGTGATAAGGACTCATGCAACTTAGAGGTTGGATTTTAGGTATGAAGATAATACATTCTTTCTAGGTGTGACTTGTGGACTCTAGTCATTATTGAGGACATTCCATGTCAGAGAGATGGTAGACCCAAGGTGTAGTGGCTTCCTCTAAAAGTTAGGTGAGTTATAAGCTAGGCAGTTGTAGTATTTTTGTTACCATGACTAGCTTGTGGGCTTGTGGTTCGGTGTAGTTACTTTGGGACATTAATCGTATTCGATGTACGATAATGGTTAGATCCCAAGGGATGAGAGCTTATGATTTTATGAACTTAGTAAGACATTGATGTTTTCAGTATTTAGTGTTAGGGGTTCAAAGTAAGCTTCTAGCTAACCTTCGAGGTGGAAATCGTGGAACATTGTTAGAGTTGTATTGTTTTCCTTCAGGTGTGTATAGGTATCACAACTTGGGGATTTGTTTCTTAGTGTGTGTCATGTGTTAAGGGCAAGCATTGTGTTCCCCTCTGTTGCGTATTAGCTGCACGAGTGTGTCTCTATCTATGGATGGGAGTTGTGTATTTTTAACGGGTTAGTGGTTACTTCATTGGTTGAGTCTTAGCGGGCTTAGCACTTGGTGCGAATGACTTAGATTGTTAATCTTCCTAGGGGTATGTTAACTATAGATGTAGATCGAGATAGTTCTCCCTTATGAGGTCGTGGTCGTGTACCTTTGCCTCACGTGCCGGTCGGGGGTTCGAGTTGTGTACTTAGTGTCTCATTGACATGTGTGTCAGGATGTGATATCGGCCCTGAGTTTAGTTAACTACTTGTACCATGGTATAATTAACACTCATATTGAGCCAGTTTCAAACAGCGGGTGCGCGATGGCAGTTGTGAGGAACCAGCTTGTGCTATTGATTCGTCTTACTTTTTGGTGTATCCGTGTTCTGAATTATGTGTCATTGATTGTCGACATTTTAGCTGAGTGTGACACATTATGGTTTCCCTTTAGACCTTGGGCCGTTGCGTGCATTTATGTTCATTACGATTGGTTTTGTTGTGGCTTATTGCCACCTTTTTGGTCTTCATTCACTCGGAGGGCACGGGGCTTCAGTTCTGTGAAGACCTAGAGGCATTGGGGAATGATAATTATATCAACGACTAGTCGTAGGCACAGGACCAATGGGTGTACTACACGGATTGTAGGAGTCATTCTTTTTCTTTTGAGGTGGAAAATCTTGTGTTCTTCAAGGACTCTTCGAGAGAGGGAGGGTTTGTGCGGTTTGGGGAGGAGCGGCAAGCTATCCCTATGTCTAGTTGTTTGTTGTATCTCTGGATCGGATTAGGGAGACAACTTCTTAGTTAATTTTGCCTCTGGTGTTAGCTATTGTCTATAGTATATTTCTTTATATTTTTCAATGCTACGGATTTATTAGCCAGATCCTTCGCATGCTCTGCAGTTGGTTGATAGTGATGTGTCATATGAGTGGCGACTTATACGGATCCTGGATACACATGATCATATACTACGTGGTAGAATCTTTCCTATGGTCAAGGTTTTCTAGTAGTATTTACACACCGAGGAGGTGACTCGAGAGTGAAGGAGTTAACTGTTTGAGGAGGATTCGTTCACTGTTGCATGTACGTTGTGATTTCGGGGACAAAATTTCCTAAGGAGGGGAGGTTGTGACGTTTTGATTTTTTATTATTTTTATATATTTTTTAATCTATTTTGTTTGGTTAATATACATATAAATGTATATGTGTATATTTAGGATAGTATTATATATTTATATATATAATGTTAATTATATAGTAGGATATTTATATATATAATATATATACACACACACACCCTCACACGCGTTCACTCTCTTTCACCGACTATTTATGCTTCTTCTCTTCTTCTTCTTCTTCATCACACACAGAGAGAGAGAGAGAGAGAGAGAGAGGTTGCGAGAGAGAGGGAAGACTGATTGCGAGGAAGAGGGTTTTGACCATAGTGAGAGTTGCAAACAGTGAGGGAGGAAACGACGGTAGCCGGAGATGGCAGTGGTGGCGTGACAACACAGTGGTGGTGTGGCTATTGGGAGGAGGAAGACTGCAGTAGTGGCAGGCCCTTGGGGCAGCGTTTTGGCCAGAGTTTATAACGCTGTTTCGACGGCGATGGCTGCTCCATTTGGCACGAAATTCGGAAGAGATATGGGCTTTGGTAGTGTGCACGTCAAATCCGAATTTGGGACGAATCCGTCGAACGGTTTGGTGTTGATCGCAATTTCTAGAGGTGAGTTATTTTTTAGTTTTGTGTCAATGTGCGTGTCGAAATGCCCATAGATTTTAACCATCTTTTAGTATGTTATTCTAGGTACGAAAGGCGATTTTCACAGGTTTGTGATTGAGAAACCGGAGTTGGGTTTTCTACCATTTTGAGCACGTTTCTAGAGGTAGGGAAGCCTACTTTAATTTTGAGTTTTTGTACCGTGGGGAGTGTGAATTATTCTTGCGATAATTAAGAATTTAAATGACTTAAATTAAATGTAAAATGTGTTTAAATTGAAATAGATGAAAGTGTCGTGATTATGTGTTTACTTGAAAGTTCATTATTAATAGTTTGTATTATTTAGAATTAACGATAGGACGATGTGTTACGTGCCAATGTGATTTTATCGAGCATGTTATTTGTGTATTAAATTAAATTTATTATAAAATCAAGCTTATATGCTTAGGGTGTTAGTGATCATATGGCATTATTATTATTATGCCATATTCATCTCATGAGCATGTAGTCTGTGAGATAAGAAAGAGTATGATTGCATTTAACACCGGACATCAGAGTGCGGACATCCTGATGTAGGGATTCCAAGGTACGGAGATTCCGATTGTTCATAGGACTCTGGGTTACGATCATCCTAGATGACTCACGTACGTATGTCTGTCATACAAGAGGTGACTATAGGGTGATGTCTGTCTAGGGGTGGTAAAAATAATGGTTAAAAATATCCCCTTACGATAACTTATGTTTTACCTATCGCAAGCACATGAATCGTATTGTAATACAAAATTGGCTTGATAAAGGAAATATCGATACTACAGAGACTTGGATTATTAACTCTATAAATTTAAAAGTATTTAATTATGTTTTGAAAAAGAGTTGTTTGATTTGGTTTGAGATCTATAACTAAAATAGAAAGTAAATTGTGATTTTGATCAAGATAGATAAAAACTAGGGTTTTCATTGCTCTACCACTAACCGCATAATATAGTCATATATTTGCTCAATTGCAAGAGGACGATCCATCACTGTGAATCAGATGTACCACAAATAGTCGAATACATCCCAAAATAGATACTATCAACTGGATTCGCTCCAACCCATCTTTGGACAGAGTGTAACTAGTACATGCCATCTACTTTACTATAATCTACTTTTACAATATGAAATTAAACTAAAACATGTCTATATTACCTCGTCAAGGCATGACCTGTGTAAACCTAGGGTTTTAGGTGTTAAACATCATTGTGTAGAAAATCACGCTATGTTTATGATAACATGATTGGTTAAGATAATATATTCATTCAATCTAAGACAAGAATTTAGAATAAATATAAAACCTTGTGTCAAGAATAAATTCAATCACTAATTGTAAATGCCTAAAAAGTGCACAACACAAGAATTCCATCCTTTATTCAATTTTTAATTTTTGTTTTTATACATTTCCTTTTTGGGCTTTTAGCCCATTAGGGTAACACACTTTGCTTACATCATCACCTCTATTTTAAAAGAAATACAAGTTGAAATGGGCCTTGTCCTCGGGCTTTTAATAACCCTATTGGGCCATCAGCCTAATGGGCCTGATGCTTGATGGGCTTCAGCCTGGTGGGCCTGAGGATTTCCACACCTACACAGGCCTTCTTCTTAGTAGTGTGCTTTTGGATTGTCAGGCCCATTACCAAGAAGGTAGGGTGGAAAGCGAGGTACATTACCCCTATCGGGGTGACATGGCAAATGTATTTAATATGACGGATGTATCATCATTCGCATGTTTAAAACTCATGGCTTGGGTGGCCTCGATTGGCGAGAAGGGGGCTGAGGAGGCGGTGTGACGCTTCGTTTCATGTGCGCATGACTTTTCAAGGGTTTTGGTGACCTCTATAAATACCCAGGTTCATTTGTTGAATACTCATTTCACTTCAAAGCCAATAGCTCTCAGAAAACTCTCTGCAACTTGATTTATTCGCTTATCATTGCCAGAATCCGGTCATTCCTCCATGAAAACTCATGAAATCTCGTCGGGATTCATCCTAGAGTAAGTTCTTTTCTTTCAGTTTTCCTACCTTTCTATCAAAATGTCTGATAGTGACGACACCCGGTCGGGTAGCCACCGTCTCCCCTATTCCTTTAGCTCCCCATCGGTAAAGGTGGTTAGGATGGTTGAATCTAGTCCTCCTGAGGTTAACCAAAATGTTGCAGTGGGTGGGGATCCGGCTGCAGGGAGAATAGGAGATCAATTTTATGCCGATCCTCTCCCTCATACTCATAGGGTAGAAACGGTACTGAAAAGACTGAGGGTTAAGTGTGGGATACCCGATGGGGTGATCATTAATAATTATCCCAACAAATACAATTTCAGGAAAGGTGAGGGGGTCATGGATCATCAGACTTTGCTGTCAGCCTTCCACCTTCAGGTTCTTAGATTCCCGATCCACCATTTCTTTCTTTATACCCTGGCTACCTTAGGTCTGGCTCCGCTTCAAGTGGGGCCAAACTTCTTCAGGATCGTGGCTATGCTCCTGATAATCAATCGGGAGCTGGGTCTTGATCTGGGTCTAGTTGAGCTCCTGTTCTGTTACAAGATACATGGCCAGAAGGACTGTAGGGGTCGATACAATATTTTTCTTTTAAGTGGGAGAAAGATTTGTGATGGCACTAAGAAGTCTAACAAAGGGTGGAAAGAAATAATGATCCTGGTAAGCGGAAATTGGAGGCTTCCTGGCTCATCTGGATTCAAAGTCCCTAATGAATTCGACAAACCCTTATTCCCTTTTTCAAACCATTTCATAGGGGGTCGTGCTATTGCGAACAATGCAATGATAAGTTGGGCATTCATGTGCTTGAGTTTCTGGGAGCACCCGACCTCTTTAAAACTCCAACTTACATCAGATCCAGGTTTGATCTCCTTAAATCTAAAATTTGGGGGCAGCCCCTGAGGATGTGTAGTAATTACCTAACCGGTTCTAATTTGTAGGCATTATCAACAGAAGGACATAATACCATGCTTAGGATTCCGACGCCTGTCCTTAAGAGGAAGGCCAAGCGAGCAATGGGCCCTCAATAAAACCCTCAGGCTCCGGAAATGGCCCAAGACGATCAACAACCTCAGAGTACTCTGACTGCTTCCTCTAGGGCAGTTGCTCCAGCACTGATGGGAAATGTTCCAGCTGCTCCACCTCTTCTTTCGGGAGTAAGTACTGCCAGATCGCCCATTGTCCTTTCTTCGGGAGAAATACCCGTTCCTAGATCATGACAAATCGAGGGGGGATAGTCAATTCTTACGGGAACACATCATCCTTGATCTGAGGATCCGACCACAGTCCCTGATCGATCAGTTAGGCCTCGCCTGGCTACAACGTCTTCGCCAAGCATAGTGGCGGAGACTGCGGCTGCAACTAATGAGGAACAACCAGTCCCATGGGCACCGAAGATAATACTTCCCGGTGGTGACTTCTTGGTCAGGGATCTAAAACCATTGACAATGATGTTGCCCTTCAGGTAATGGGTTTCCACATCTGGATCCCTGCAAACCAAAAGAAGCTAAAGCAGTTCGATCAGACGGATTTGGCCATGTCTGGTTAAGAGATTGCTATGAAGGTACATTTTTGACACGATGTTCCTTTAGTGATACTTTGTAACTCTTCACATTATTTATTGATTTGTCTAACACTTGCATTTTGGTAGATGCTTTACTTGACCCAAGCCTACAACGCCAAGATGGAAGAGGACATAAGAATACTCAGCAAATCTAATGAGATCCTGAAGATGAAGGAAGATGCAAGGTAAAAGGTTGCCTCCTTATTATTAATAGCCAATGAAAAATTGGACGTTCAGACAAAGAGGGCAATCACTGCGGAACAACAACTTCAGCTGCCCGTGATCAGATCCCGGAGATGGAGGTGGTACGGAGGGCCTTATTTGCTGAAGCGAAGGCCCTGAAGACTAAGAACGAGGACCTGAAGGTTGATAATGAGGGCCTGAGGACCTCCAAAGCGAAACTTCTGGAGGAGAAAGTGGAAACTGAGCATCTCCTGGCAGTGGAGAGGTCAACGGTGGAAATGTGCCATCGGGGTGGTAACCAAATGTATAAGTGCCTCTGCGACACTGCCCAACATAGGATCAAGTACGGATGGAGGACATGCTTCAAGGACATCCAGAAACTTGTTGAGGAGAGGGAATTCGCCTTAGTGGAGGAGCTGGATGAGTCTCTGGGCATTTCTCCGCCGTATGATGATCCGGTTGGAGGTCCCGATGACATTTGCTTCTGTGAATTCCTCACCAAGCCTCTTCCGGGGTCCACGTTCGACTCTGCTCCCTCTGTCCCCGATGGGACAATTGTTCCTGTTAGCTCAAATGCAGGGGGCACTGATGCTAGAACTTAGGATAGGATTCTTCATTTTGTAAAACATTTTGTAAGCCTTGGCCATCGGGGCCCATTTTTGAATGAAAAATCATTGATCTTGTCCAATTTACCTTTTCAATACTTAGATTATTTTATCCAAAAAATTATTGTCTTTCGGGCACTTCAAGCCATGCGATGGAGAAGAAAATACTTTATTTTGTTTTGCAATTTGTGATCTCTTCAGGATCAGTGTTGCGTCTTACGGGCGCTTCAGGCCATGCAAAAGACAATACAACACTTAGTTTATCTTTACAAGCATTGATCTTTTCGGGATCTATGTTGTACCTTTCGGGCACTTCAGGCCATTAAGTTTATTTTTGCAAACTTTGTTCTCTTCAGGATCTGTGTTGTGTCTTTCAGGCACTTCTGGCCATGCGATAGACAATGCAACACTTAGTTTATTTTTGCAAACTTTGATCTCTTCAGGATCTGTGTTGTGTTTTTCGGGCACTTCAGGTCATGCGATAGACAATGCAGCACTTAGTTTATTTTTGCAAACTTTGATCTCTTCAGGATCTGTGTTGTGCTAGCTTATAGCCATACCACCACTTCCTATTTCCTTAGGACAGTTACCACATCGGACTACAAATCCAATTAGCTTTAGGCCCTTGTCGGACAACTACTAACGCACCTACCATTAGCGACCGATTACCAGCTACAGATCGTACCATAGCTACTGTTACGGGAACCTTCGGACAAGAAATCTTCGATAAAAAAAGAATCCAAAAGCAGAGAAACGGCGGTTGGCGCTCAATGAATTCACTCTGTGCAAGCCTTCCTTAACTTTTTGGTTCGAGGACCCATTGGTCAATAGTGTGTGATTCTAAACGTGTTCAGTTCTTTGATCGATTGCATATAGAGTTAGGTGGGGCCTTCTCACGAATGAAAGGGGCTATAATATGGAAACAGGGGGGTTGGCTGATGAAGAAAATCAACCAAAGCAATGAGGGAGTCGGTTGTTGAAAGTAAAACGAGTAATGTTTTGCGGGCTAAACCTTCTCAAATCAGGAACTTCGTGCTATTAACTTTCACCCATTCGGAACGACGGCCGACCGTTACGCGAGAAATAATACGATACCATCTTTTGAATATCTATGACCAAACGCGCATTATCATTATATACACCGAGAAGCATAAGGATGGCAGCTTCCACTATCATGCAGGTCTTTGTATGACTGTATCTAGACACTGGGCTTCTAAGAGGCCGAGGCCGGCCTTTCCTTCATGGTCTTGCTTTCTTTCCTCCCTGGCATACTACACATAGGATTGGGGATAAATAGAAGCTTACTAATCCTCATTGGCAGCAAGCCCCTATTACTTAAAGAGCTGAAGAAAAGCATAAATAGAAAAGAAAAGAGAGATGCCCACAAGATCTCTTAAGGTCGTCCTCTAGCCTCGACTGGTTCTTCTTTTCCTTGTATCAGGGGTTTCGGGGTCTTTTCTGACCCTTACTCAAATAGGGGGGCTCCATGCTCCACTACTGAAAGAGGCCTACTTTCTTATTCTTATTGAATTTCCATAAATAGAATAGAGGCAAAGGTGCTCAAGAGCGAAAGGACAACTAACGAGTCGTAAAGTAACTCTCCCTGAAAAGGGGGCGATCCATATGCACCTTCCAGTACGGCTTGATTTCATACTTCGCCATTTATAAAATAATAAATTCCTGATTCTTTTAAGGTTAAAGTGAGCAAGCCTATCTACAAGAATCATTAAAATGACTATGCTTATTTAATATAATAAGAAGGGAGTCCCCCCTCTTAAGAGGGCGTAACGACAAGGCTTATGCCTAGCTGATTGAATCGGTACAACTTTAGCGCCCAGAGGACTAATCAAGTGAACCAAGCCCAAGAGAAGAAACAAGTTATGTTGTTGTCGGATCGCCCATTGGGCCCCATGTTGCGCGCAGGATATATAGCCATCTCGTTGATAACCCGGGCAGACACGCTCTTAAGGATGAAAATCCATTGGATTATTCTTTCGGCGAGCCCCTATAGACGTAAAGCGATTTAATAGCCCTGTCAAAGTAGAAGGGGGGAGCCTGGGATCCCCATCTTGCATCATCAAGTTTGACAGAAAGTAAGTTTATATCTATTTGAGAATCATCTATCACACATTCTTATGTAATTAATATTAATTCAGAAGGCCTAGATTTGCCTCTTTTATAGGCATGAAGTCTACAAGAAGAACGATTGAGAGCATGTAGTGTCTAAGGCTTATGGGCTGGTTGCTGTCCAAATCCTGGCCTCCAGCAGAGGAAGTTGCAATGCTCTCTTGGTCTGATACTTGAAATGTATAGAGTTTGGTAAGAAAGAATTTCTTTTAAGAATCTCGTTGATCTATGGAAATCGGGCATGGTCATTGAGCCTATTTGAGTATGTAGAAGGAAAGTGAACAAGCTATCACATTGCTTAAGTAATATGGGTTTTGTCTTTCTTCTTGTTGTACGATAGTCGATCGAGAATCTCCCTCTACCTCTTATGCAGCGCAAAAGAGACTAAACTTATTAAAAGCTCAGATGGCAGTTACTCTTTACCTTAGTCCTCATCTTTATGCCCTTTCTTTCCTATTTCTATATTTCTTTTAGTACGAGTGAGATAGAGGATCAAGAAAGTCACTTCCTATCCCATTATTTAGAGTAGAGGGTAGATCTTTCTTTCAATACTTCCCAGGGAGCTTATTCTGTCACTTCCGGTTAAAGAGTCTGGGGTTAAGGCCTGTATCCGAACCTTGACTAAGAAATACTTAGTGAAGCCCCCCATTCCTGATTAAAGGGGGGATTAATGCTGAATATAAGAGCTGATATAACATAGGTAACCACATATATGATTAAATAGATGGATTTCTTTTCGCTAGTAGAGGGAACAAGGTCCGCGACAAGAAAAAGAATCAAGAAAGAGAGAATACCAATTCCAAGGGATAAGATAGAAGAAGGGGTCCATTAATGGATATCTATGCTGACTACTGGTACTCATTAATGGCAGAAGTGTACTATTTTGTCCACCCTTGATAGGGAATCGGGTTGGTACCCCAGCCTGACTATACCTAGCACGAGACGCCCAGACTGCTTCTTATTGAAAATGAAAAGACAGATCGAGCAGATAAAATATATCTCTTTTGCAGGAATGCTTACCCCCGCCTCTAGAATATATGATCTTAGCACGATAACCGAAACCTACCAACCTACTCCTGCTTGCTTTTGGCCTTGGCCGACAGTACAGTAGCCGAGACTGCTTCTTCTGCTTCACCACCATCATCCCCTCCGGTCATAGATTTAAACCGTGGATTAGTAGCCTTATTTATGTTTATATGTTTATGGCATTCTAGCCTGCCTTATTCCTTATTCTGAGGGCTTTGTTTATTAACTTGCTTAATGCATAGTGGATCAAGAGAAGTGCTTGCATGCTTCCTTTAAGCTTGCTTTGGTACCGGACTACTGACCACTTAGAGCTAGCCTCCCTTACTTTACTAGCATGAGAAAGAGAGCTTTCAGTGCTTCCTTAGAGAGCCTACCGGACTAGGCTTTTCCTTGGCTCTAAGATCAACTGAGAAGGGGTTGGGATGGAGATGCTTCTGGAACGAGTGCAATTCTTCCCTAACCTTCTCAACTCTGTTAGTAATATTACTAAACTTCTGTTTGTTAATCTTCTTTAATTCACCCTTGATAAGTTTCAGTTTCTGATAGACTCTAAACATCGGACACCCCCTTAACGTTGGAGCTCCAGATGGAAGTCATCATAGGTAAGAAGTTCTCCTCATCTGCCATGAAGTTAAAAGCTTTCTTGGAGGGGACTTCAAATTCCCTAGGCTGAGAGTCATAAGAGAGTGAGTGGTCAGATAAGCGTTGAGGGTGGAAGGTGGCTTCAGCATTAGGTAAAGTCGAGTTCCAGTTATCATTGACTAGCACTCTATCAATTTGACGGAAGAGGGTGTTCTAGGTATAAAACAATCCTCGCCCATCAAAGACTCTCCTACTTCTGGTAGGTGCAAGCAAGAAAAGGAATATCATGTCAAAAAGGAAGGAATATTGTGAGGCGGGCAAGGAAAGAAGAGGCAGGATATGTCATCAGTGTATAAAGAGAATCTTCTCATTCAGAAAATTCCCTCTTATGCGCTATCCGATCTCGGTGAAGCCAATGGGTTTTAGCAATGATCCTATCAATTGACTAGTTTAGTTTCGGGAACAAAGCCCCCGGATTTGAAAGTGCAGCCCTACCCTATAGTATCTTTTCCCTATCTAAGCTATATCAACATAGCCAACTAGAAAACTCATCCGCTTGTAAATTCTTGGTGTAATACTCACTCGTAAATGATTGGTGTCAGAATTTTTCACTGATCAGGTGCGATAAGTCTCATCCGTGTAAGAATTAGGAATTCCTCTTCCAACTCGTCCCGGAATGGGCGTTATGGCAAAGAACAAGAAGAAAACAAAAGGAGATATTTGTCCAATAGTAACAAATGGTGCCTCCATGGGTTGACATCCGATCCAACCTAGTAGTAAGCGATCCGCCAAAAGCAACCAAAATATTCCTTGGTGAATCGGGCGAAAACTTGAACTACGAACATACATACTTTTAAAAAAAGGTAAAGCCAACAGACATATAGAAACTGGTGCTATTGCGGCTACACCTCCCGATTTGTCAGGTATACTACGAAGAATGGCATGGATCGGTAGGAAATACCATTCTGGCACAATATGAGGCGGGGTGGGCATCGGATTAGTAGGTATAAAATTGTCGGGATGCCCCAAAACATTATGAGCATAAAAAATCCAAATGGAAGAAAAGATAGCAGAAGCTACCCAACCTACTAGATCCTTTACATAAAAATAAGGGTAAGAAGCAATTTTATCCATCTCTGAATGTACACCCAATGGATTATTTGATCCATATTGATGCAATGCGGCCAGATGAAGAAGACTGACGCCTACAAAAATAAAGGGGAGTAAATGATGAAGACTAAAAAAATGATTTAAGGTGGCATTGTCCACGGAGAAACCACCCCAAAGCCAAGTAACTATGGTATCTCCTACTACAGGTATGGCGCTAGCTAAGCTTGTAATTACAGTAGCTCCCCAAAAGCTCATCTGACCCCAAGGTGGTACGTATCCTATAAAAGCTATCACAATCATTAATAGGAAGATTACAACTCCGAGACACCGAACAAATTCCCTAGGACTGCTATAACTCGCATGATATAGACCACGAAAAATATGAAGGTGAACCACATTGAGAAACATACTTGCCCCATTAGCATGCATATAACGGAGCAACCAGCCCCCTTCAACATCTCTCATAACGTGTTCTACGCTGTTGAAAGCTAGATCCACATGAGGTGTGTAATGCATAGCTAAAAAAACGCCAGTCACTATCTGAATGACTAAACAAATACCAGCTAACGGACCGAACCCCCACCAATAACTAAGATTGCTCGGGGTTGGATAATCTATCAAATGCTGATTCAGTGTGGAGGATATAGGTTGTTTAAGAAGAGAGAATCGTTGGTTCCTTATAGTCATTTCTCTTTTCTATCGTGACAACTCTTGTTCCCCCACCTTTTTAGCGTTCTGGGGCCCTACTATATATATAATCTATTTATAGTACCCTTTCTTCCACCTCCGAAGGATGGAGGAGGTATACAGCAAGCGTCGAAGGGTGAAGAGTCGTCCGACTGCTCGGTGACCGAATCAGAGAGGTTTTTACCGCTTTCTCTTCTCTCCAAGCACTCTCAGACTGAGCATCTTGCTGCAACAAAGCAAGCTTAGGAATGAATCTAATGGAAATTTAGGTCTCTGTCCGCTTGTAAGATTCTTCTTTCCTCTTCGGTGAAAGAGGGCAAAGGTGTGTGGGAGAAAGAATTATAAAAGGAAAGAAGATTTTGTCCACCAAGCGGGACAGAGTGCGACCCCTCAGTAATTGGAGGTTCTCGCCCATCTATTGGGGGTCCATATCATCTGAAAACTTTTCCTGTTCCATTAGCATAGCTAAATTTTAATAGGATGACTCAGCATCAGGAAAAGTAAGCCCCCCTTGCCTTGATTGAATTTGGCTTCGCTGCGCCCTGAATCAATCAAAAAGCTTATTGATTTGATTCATCCCATTTCATTTGGGCGAGAGGGAGGCTGTGAGTCACCCGGGCTACGGATTTGTCGGCTGGTTTATTCTCGAAATCACCTCTTGATAAAAAAAGGACCCTCGGGTCCCGACCCAAAAATGAATAGGAAGCGAGGCGAGGATCTTTCATTAAAGGGGGGAAAAGAGGGACGGGGCTTTGTTCTGGGGGGGGGGGGGGGGCGCCTTGCGCAACTTTGGAAAGGAGAGAATTAAATAAAGTAACTCTCTCCCGCCTTTTCTATCTATCCTTAGAAGTAGGGCGAGAGAGAGTCAATATGATATTTGCGTTGGTTTTTCCAAAGAAACTAAGCACTTTTTTGTCTTTATCATTCGGAAGGCTCAGTCCTGCACTCTGACTTCAATGATGGAAACAACTTCCGCACTCCGGCGCTCCAATGAACAAAAGTTCTCCGCCTTACTATATTTAGAATAGTGGTCGATCCTATAGGAGTAGGGGGAGTGACATTCGTAACTTAATGTTATGTTCACGCGGTGATATTATATCTTTCCAAGAGTACTACCCTGTACGTAGTCTATGTCTGGGGAGCATACTTGACAGGAGATAGACAGAGGTGGTAGAGAGGTCCCCCACTTCGATTACCGCCCCGTTAGCATCTCCGATTCGAGATAAGGGATTACTTTGTTAGGTCTTTTCGGTCCGGAGCCGGCCGGTAATGGACCTACTTACCTTGCTTGTAGACCAGCTGTAGAGCTAACCCTTGTTCTATTGGTTTGGTGGTTGCTACCAAGACGATTTCTTTATGCCCATCAAAGGACCTCGAGATGTTAATCCACGAAAAATGATACGATAAATTCGAAAGAACTCATATACGGAACGAGGGCGACCCGTGGAAATACATCGGTTTCTTACTCGTGCAAAGGAACTATTTCTTGGCAACTTGGACAACTTACAACGATGTTTGTCCCGCATATCACTAGGAAGATCGGGATCTTTACAAAAGTTTATAAAGCTTTCGTCTCAATTCATATTTAGCCGCGAGCAATGTTTGTGATCTCGTATATTTCGCTTCTCCGACATCTTACTGAGTTTCCCCCTCATCTTTTTGCAAAAAGCCGCTCCACGGTGGTAAAGTATCATCTTGTGTGTTGGCCGAAGTTACAATAGTCACATTGAACCCTCGAATATGTTCGAAGATCTCGAAATGATCTTCCAGTTCCGGGGAGAATTCGCAAAACTCCGTTTCCATCGAGAATTGAATGGAGTTTTCCCGTATTTTGACCGGAGAATCTAACAGAGACATTACTGTGGAGATTCTGACCAAAAAATAAGACATTCCATGCCCTCAAAGAGTGCTTTGTCGTGCTAGGTCACTAACATATCCTTTTTTGTCTTTATTTGACCCCAAGAATGGATTGGATCGAAACGACTTTCCTGTCGAAGCCCTTTGTGTCTGTATTAATTTCTGACCGCGTGGAATATCCATAGCCAATTTTCCATTTTTTATTATGAAATCAGAAGGTGCTGCTTTTGGTACTACTCTTATTTTACACGATCTAGGAACTTCCATAACGTTGGTGTGATTCGGTTTGAGCAACGGATCCTGACGTGATACATCTTCGTAATGAAAATGGAGTGGAAACATGAGTTGGCTTTTCTAGTATCTATAGAATAAGCACTGTGAACTATCTGCTTCAAAACGAGAGTTGTAAGAATGAAAATCAACACCTAACTCTTACGATCGGAATACGGATGAGATCAGAAAGGCCATCATTGGGGCAAACGATGCAATAGCTTCGGTTAGAGCAAAGCCCAAAATGGCATAAAACCAAATGATTGTTTAGCTAATGATGGATTTCGCACCACGGAATTAATCGAGGAACTAAGGACGTTTCCAATACCGACAGAAGCTCCCGCTGAAGCAATTGTAGCAGCGGAGACGAGACTCTCCTTTAGGTGCTGCGGTATAGGGAGAAGGCTTTTTTGAAGATTTCATTACTAAACCAATCTCTCATTAATCTTTGGTAGTAATGGCTGGCCCCCCCTTTCAGTTGAAGGTCCCGTAATATTTTAAGGTGTTCTTCTAGTGTTTCGTCATCAAAATGAATGAAAAGCATATCCGTCATCCAACGGAAGTCCTTTTTATTTTCGACCGTTGGACGTTTCTCAGCCTCCTCACTAAACACAAGTAAGAGATAGCTTTTACCCATCTCTCGATAATTTTTCGTGCCTCGATCTTTTTATTTACTATTTGAAGTGACTCGACCTATAGGTTGAGGAAGCTCCGGCAGGTCTTGGGCGGGAGGCATATTTAGGTCTGGCAGAACTGAAGACCAGCCTAATTTTAAATTTAATAAAAAAAAAATTATTACGAAGCTCAAAAGAAACACCATAGAGTCGTACAGATACAGAAAGAGATTCCAATTTCTTTTTTGTTTGGTCGTGACTTTTGGTGGTCTTTTTTTTTGGCGGAATCCTCTTCCTGTTCTATTGACCAGAAGCATCCAGCAGCGCCACGCTAGTAGAAAGAGTAGCTAAGCCGCTGTTGGGGAACTCGGTAGAAGCGATTTGCCGCTTCCGCCTCTCTAGGCTTCACAACAACTCCTCCCTTTTACTCAGGGGGGCTTCCACCACTTCGACTGATGCGGACGCGGTTCCCTCGTCATGAAAGAAGTAATGAAAGGGAAGCCCCGGGTCGCGTTCGTTGTTGCTTGTATAGCTTTCTAGAACAGAGATCTAGCAACGCATTCTAGGCACAGATCGTTGGTATTGGATGTATCGTTAGGTTGTGCCGAGTCAAATCTGCTCCATTTTTTTTTTCCGTTGCAGAAAAGAGATCCCTTCCCCCCGCTTTAAAAAATGATGAATATGAAGTCCGGGAGGCTGCATGTACTATGGATCCTCTGACTCCCAATCGGGTTGCCTTCCCAGGTCTCGCCGGTGTTGCCTGTAGGTCGTGATGTGCCTCGAGATGGCCGTCTCTTGTCCCCCTGCCGGTGGGAAATCCGCTCCCCGGTTGTCGCTCTGATGCGTCTGGCCTGTCCTCTAGGAACCTTTGGAAGGCAGGGAGTGTGACAACGTACATGCTTCCCTTTACTCCATAGGGCCTTCTCATCAGTTGCAGGGTTTGGTGGCCCAAAATTGACTTGGCTTCACCAAAAGGCCTCATCCCTAGAAGCCCGGCTCGCGAGGCGTCCCTCTCGCAGTAGGGTTCCAACCCTCGCCTCGCTCTTGTGACATGCTATGTTTCCCCTCTTCATTCCCAAGTAAAGGGTGAGTCCCATGCGTCAGTTTGTGGATCGCGGTCTCACGCACTAATCCCTACAGGTGCCCGTAGTAGGCCGGCCGCCCTACCTAAACCAATAATCATATCGGTCCCTAGGCCCCATTGCTGGAAAGGCTCGGCTTCAAAACCGTACGTGGAGCTTCCGCCTCATACGACTCCTCTAGGGATGGAGGTAGGCCTAGCCCAGGCTTGTGCGGTTAAGGTTGTTGTACACGACCTCATAAGAAAAGAATGAAAAAACGATGTTTACAGCTCCTTTTTACTTTTCTGAAAGAGCTTTGACATAAAGAAATAAGTAATAACGAAAGGGACATCTGAGAATTTTCTCCTAGCTAGTGGAACAAGAAAGGCATGGGAGCCCTATCTAGAGTAAGGGGCCAAGTTAAGTAAAGACTGACTACCTATAAAGATCCCTCACTGCACATGTAAGTGTAGAAAATGTCTTGACCCACTAAAGCCTTTCCGGGTTAAGCCCATAAGGCTACTGGCCCAATAAAACTCCTGTAAGCCCAATGGTTGGGCCCATTGTATCCGCGTATTTATTTAGTAAATGAAATGTTGTCTCAATGGGCTTTAAGCCCATTGAGAAATGTATAAAAGGAAAATCAAATGTTGAATAAAGCATTCTCTTTTTGTGTTGTGCAATTTTGAGCATTTACACATTGGCGCCGTCTGTGGGAAATTTGCACTGTCGGAGTCACGACTTTTTAAATCTGTCCTTCGGGATCTGAAAAATCGCCTCCTTCTTCCCATCTCAAAAAGCCGAGTCTGTTTGTCAAACAAAGGCCAACCCACTGCAGAGATGCCAATCACTCGTTCGCAGGCGGACGTTCAACCCACTGCGGATAATCGTGCAGAGGGTTCCATGGAGCAAGTTCTTCAACGCTTGGCAGCTGCTGAGGAACGTAGCATGGCCTTGGAAATGCAGAATGCAGAGCTCATGGCCAGGTTGACTCCACAGCCTGCTGTTCCGCCAATAGTCGCAGATGACCCTCCTGTGGCGGCAGTCGGCCATTCTCTAAACCAGCAGGGCAGCGACAAACCTGAGGAACATGTCGAGTCTTCTCAGCGCTCGGAAAAGGCTCCAGCAGCCGACGAGTCCATAACCCCCCAGAAGCATCAAGCGATGATGGATGAATTCCAAAGAAAATTCCTCGGGGACTTGAGGTCCCGATCCACTGATGACATAGCCATCCAGGCGTCCACTGAATTGATACAGTCACCCTTCGTTCACGAGATAACACAAGAGCCCTTTCCAAAGAAGTTCGTTATGCCCCAATTCACCCCTTACGATGGCACAAGGGATCCCGAGGAGCACATATACCAGATCCATCAGAAGATGACCATGTACGCTGAGAACGAGTCCCTGCTTTGCAAAGTATTCTCTACAAGCCTTGCTGACGCCACTCTATTGTGGTTTAGGAAGCGGCCACCCCGATCCATTGGCAGCTGGCAGCAATTGACCAGGCTCTTCATTGCCCAGTATTATGGAAACAAAAGACAAAAGAAGACCATATCCCGCCTCTTCACCATGATCCAGGAGAAGGGGGAGTCATTGAAAAGTTTTCTATCCCGCTTCAACATTGAATCCTCTTCTGTGGATAACTGTGACCAGCATTCGGCGGTTGAGGCATTCAGGATGGCTCTCATTACAGGAACCAAGCTCCATCAGTCTTTGGTAAAGCGCCCTCCATCGGGCATTGGAGAGCTAAACTCCAGGGCCCAGGGGTACTTGAGAATTGAGGAAGAGGAGACTATTCGGCAAAGGAGGTCAGCCTTCGTCGATCTTGAGATTCAGTCCAAGGATCGATCGACCGATCGCAAGCGAGCAACTCCACCGGGATCCTCAGCCCCACCAAGATCGTCATTCCCTAAGCCGTTCAAACGCCCCAGGTTCGACGAAAGGTTGACACCCCTGAAGGTTAGCCTTGCTAAACTCTACCAAGAGAACAAAGCCAAAAGAATCTTCCAGCAACCCCCTGCCATGAGACAACCACTCGACCAGAGGGACAAGTCAAAACATTGTGCTTTCCATGGTGATTTCGGGCACATCACGAATGAATGCCGCAACCTAAGGCAACAGGTGGAGACGTTACTATTTGGCGGGGAACTCCGAGATTACGTCCAACGGGACAGACCAAGGACAAATGATCAACGTGCCCTCAGTGCCCCTCGGAAACCCTCAGATGCACAGCCGGTCAGGGTGATTAATATGATACATGGCGGCCCCCATCCAAGGCAACCGAAGGGTCACGCCGGAGCCACATGCGGAGAGCCCAAAAGATGCGAAAAGTCAACGAGGTCAGTGACGCCCAGCACAAAGCAAGGGAAACGCAGATCACCTTCTCGGTGTCAGACCTTCGGAGTGTCCAAACCCCGCACGAAGACCCTCTGGTCGTGACCTTGATGGTGGCCAACTGTCTTGTGAAAAGAGTCATGATCGATCCTGGGAGCAGCGCCAACATCATCACCAAATGAACTTTTAAAAAGCTCGAGATCGATATGTCAGAAGTTCTGGCATCCCGGTGCCCCATCGCAGGTTTTAACGGAAGGCAAATTGAACCGATCGGAGAAGTTCAGCTACCGGTATCTGCCGCTCAGAGGACCCTAAACGAGACATTCGTTGTGGTCGATGCCAAACCTTCGTACAATTTGCTAATGGGAAGGGGATGGATTCACCGAATGCAAGGTGTGCCTTCGACTCTTCACCAAATCTTGAGATGTTTATGCCTCGACGGTACAGGTACAATTGATATCAAAGGCGACCAAGTGGCAGCCAAGGAATGCTATGCGATCACCCTGAAAGAGATCCAGAAGGTGAAGGCCCCAGTGGCATTCCGCTCCAAGGAGCAAAGCTCAGGCTCCAAATAGCAATTAAAGGAAGGGGACCCGGGCCCCCCAATTGTGGTTGAACCGTTGCAGCAGATCTGCGTTGTGCCCGATAGCCGGGGAAAGGTTACCTTTGCAGGTACAAATCTCACCGATCCTGAATTTAAGGAACTAACACAGTTACTGCAGGAAAACTTTGATGTCTTCGCATGGGAGCATACGGACATGCCGGGGATCGACCCCGAAGTTTCACAACACTCATTACGGGTTGACCCGAATGTCAGACCTATCAGGCAAAAGCAAAGGCGCATGGGGGCACATCGAAACCAAATTATAGCGGATGAAGTATCCAGGTTGCTCCAAGCAGGCTTCATCAGAGAAGTCAGATATCCCGAATGGCTTGCTAACGTAGTGGTAGTGCAGAAGAAGAACGACAAATGGAGGGTTTGTGTTGACTTCACCGATCTGAACAAGGCATGCCCGAAAGACAACTTTCCACTGCCAAAGATTGACCAGATGGTTGATGCTACCGCTGGATACGATCGTCTGACCTTTCTGGATGCGTATTCAGGTTACAACCAAATAAAAATGAACCCAATGGATGAGGAAAAGACCTCCTTCATTACTGAATCAGACACATACTGCTTTAGAGTTATGCCTTTCGGACTGAAAAATGCAGGTGCCACTTTCCAGAGACTGGTCAACAAGATCTTTAAAGGTATGATGGGTACAGTAATTGAGGCCTACATCGATGACACTGTGGTCAAGAGTAGAAGGAAGGAGGACCATCTCGTCCACCTGCGCCAAGTGTTCGCCACCCTCAGGTCACACGGCATGAAGCTTAACCCAGCGAAATGCTCTTTTTGCGTATCATCTGGACATTTCCTCGGGCACATCGTGGACCGGACCGGGATCCAGGCCAGCCCGACGCAAGTTAAGGCCCTGATAGAAATGAAGGAACCCCGAACACACAAAGACGTTCAAGTCTTGACGGGGAGAGTGGTTGCACTTAGCAGATTCATTTCACGACTCACTGATAGATGCCGACCATTCTTTCAGGCAATAAAAGCAAAGAAGGGAGAGATCTGGGGTCCAGAGCAATCGGAGGCCCTGGAGAGTCTAAAAGAGTACTTGACCGTGCCCCCGATTCTGTCCACACCAATTCCCGATGAAATCTTATACCTGTACTTAGCAGTATCCTCTGCGTCAACCAGCGCCGCCCTCGTTAGAGAGGACGGAAAACTTCAAATGCCAGTGTTCTACACCAGCAAATCATTAGCTGAGGCAGAGACCAGATACAGCAGGCAAGAGAAGTTGGTTCTGTCACTAGTGAATGCAAAAAGAAGGCTAAGGCATTACTTTGAAGCTCACCCGATCGTCGTCCCAACAACAACACCCCTACGGGTTATAATGTCAAAGCCTGACCTCTCAGGGCGAATTTCTAAATGGGCTATCGAATTGGGCATATACGATTTGACATACATACCCCGGGTTTCCATCAAAGGACAGGCAGTGGCGGACTTTTTACTTGAAAGCGAATCTGAAGAGCCAGACCAGGAAAACGAACAGAAAACCTGGAAGATTTTTGTGGATGGATCATCCTGCTTCTCCGGATCAGGGATTGGCTTGGAGACCTTGACACCTGATGGGACACGCCTTCATATGTCAGTACAATTACAGTTCCCAGCCACGAACAATGAGGCGGAGTATGAGGCCGTCGTCTCCGGGCTAAGGATAGCCCAGAGCCTTCAGATTCAGTCCTTAGCATTACACAGTGATTCTCAGCTGGTTGTCCGTCAGATCAACGGAGAGTATGAAACAAAGGACCCAAAAATGGAGTTATATCGTGCACTCGTTATGAAAGAAACAGAAGGTTTTCAAAAAGTAACCTTCACCCAGATCCCTAGGAACGAGAATTCTGAAGCTGATCATCTGGCCAACCAGGCATCCTCAGCCGGAGAGGACCTAACTCGGGTTGCACTGGTGGATTTTATTCAAAGGCCCAGTATCCAGGAGGCCGAACAAGTAATGCTCATCCCTTGGGAACCCAGCTGGATGGATCCCCTGATGGATTACTTGCGAAATGGAACTCTTCCCGAAAACAAAGCTGAAGCTTACAAGGTCAGGAGGAATTCAGCCTGGTATTCAATCATCAATGGGCAACTCTACCGAAAGTACTTTTCCGGTCCTTACCTGAGGTGTATTACACCGTCAGAATCTAGAGCAGTGATGCAGGAAATTCACAGTGGGGTTTGTGGAAACCACTCCGGCGGCAAGACCCTTGCCCATAAAATACTGTCTCAAGGGTACTTTTGGCCCTACCTGTCGCGGGATGCCGAAGAGTACGTCCGAAGGTGCAAGCCCTGTCAAATGCACGGGGATGCTATCCATCGGCCACCCGAGTTCTTGCATCCTACTATAGTACCCACCCATTCGCCCGATGGGGAATGGATATAGTAGGACCCCTCCCGAAAGCAATCCGGTCGAACGCGTACGTCCTTCTGGCGACTGACTATTTTACCAAATGGGTGGAAGCGGAAGCCTATGCCACTGTCAAAGGAAGCCACGTAATCAAATTCATATGGACCAACATAATATGCAGATTTGGGCTACCGAGGACGATCATGATGGATAACGGAATAAACCTGGACAACAAGGGGGTCAGAGCATTCTTTACCGAGCATGGTATCAACCAGAACACGTCTTCCGTTGGCTACCCGCAAGGCAATGGGCAGGCGGAAAGGACAAATCGAACTATATTCAACACACTGGCCAAAAAACTTGAAAAAGCCAAAGGAGACTGGCTAGAGAAACTGCCCGAAGTTCTCTGGTCATACAGAACGACTCCCAGACAATCCACTAGAGAGACACCCTTTGCCATGGCGTACGGCGCTGAGGCTGTGAATCCTACAGAAATCAGGGTTCCAACCCTCCTGAGTGAGGCCTGGGTTGAAGGACCAAATAACCAGCACTTGGCTCAGAATCTTGATCTCCTGGATGAAAGAAGAGAGGCTGCCGGGATCAGGCTGCCCGCCTACCAACAGCACGTCCGGAACCATTTCAACCGGAGATTCAAAAGAAGAGAATTCCAGGTCGGAGATATGGTCCTTAGGCGAAAAATAGGGCTCGTAGGCAAGCTCAGGGAGCCTTGGGAGGGCCCGTATACCATTACCGGGGTCATTGGTCGTGGAGCATACCGAGTCCAACGGAATAGTGATGGCGGAATGGAACCAAACTCTCAGAACGCCTCTCGCCTGAAGAGGTACTACCCTTAATGGGCCAAGTCCTATTTTTAACTTTGATCTTTTTGTAAAAAAAAAAAAAAGGCTATAGTGCTTGATCAGTAAAAATCATTATCATGGCAAGTTAAATCATAAAATCTACAGATCCTGAAGAGATCAATGTTCCAAAAATAAATTAAGTGTTGCATTGTCTTTCGCATGGCCTGAAGTGCCCGAAGACACAACACAGATCCTGAAGAGATCAATGTTCCAAAAATAAATTAAGTGTTGCATTGTCTTTCGCATGGCCTGAAGTGCCCGAAAACACAACACAGATCCTGAAGAGATCAATGTTCCAAAAATAAATTAAGTGTTGCATTGTCTTTCGCATGACCTGAAGTGCCCGAAGACACAACACAGATCCTGAAGAGATCAATGTTCCAAAAATAAATTAAGTGTTGCATTGTCTTTCGCATGACCTGAAGTGCCCGAAGACACAACACAGATCCTGAAGAGATCAATGTTCCAAAAATAAATTAAGTGTTGCATTGTCTTTCGCATGGCCTGAAGTGCCCGAAGACACAACACAGATCCTGAAGAGATCAATGTTCCAAAAATAAATTAAGTGTTGCATTGTCTTTTGTATGGCCTGAAATGCCCAAAGACACAACACAGATCCTGAAGAGATCAATGTTCCAAAAATAAATTAAGTGTTGCATTGTCTTTCGCATGGCCTGAAGTGCCCGAAGACACAACACAGATCCTGAAGGGATTAATTTTCAAAAATAAACTAAGTGTTATATGGACCTTCACATGGCCTAAGCTGCCCGAAGGCACAGGACAGGAATCGTGATATTATAAAAATCAAAAGCCAATTGGACAAAAACTATTATCTGTCATTCAAAATAGGCCCCAGTGGCCAAGGCTTACAATATGCTTTATTAGTACAAAATCCTAGGGTCCAACTCCGGTGCCTGGCTCATCAGGGTTCACTAGAACGATGGCCCCATCAGGAGCTGGAGGATCAGGAGTGGCGGCGATGCTCATTCCTGGGAGAGGCTTGGTCAGGAACTCGCAGAAACGAACGTCGTCTGGACCGCCAACCGGATTGTTGTACGGAGGAGCGATGCCCAGACTCTCATCCAGTTCTTCCACCAAGGCAAAAGTCCTTTCTTCGACTGGTTTCTGCATGTCACTGAAGCATGACCTCCAACCGAACCCGATACGGTACTGGGAAGTTTCGCAGAAACGTTTGTACGTCTCGTTCCCACCACGGTGGCACATCTCCACCACCGATCTCTCCGTTGCAAGAAGATTCTCTATCTCTGCCCTCTCCTCCAGGAGCTTCGAACTGGAAGCCGTCAAGCTCTCATTGTTAGCTTTCAGGCTCTCATTCTCAGCCTTTAAGGCCTCCGTTTCAGCGAAAAGGGCCCGCCGGACTGCCTCCATTTCTTTGATTTTATCTTGAGCAGCCCGAAGCTGCTGTTCTGCAGCGACAGCCCTCTGGGTCTGAACATCCAACTTTTCATTGGATATGGCCAACTGGTTAGCGACCTTCATCCGGGAGTCCTCCTTCAGCCTCAGAAGTTCATTGGATTTCTGGAGCAGCTTGGTGTCCTCTTCCATTTTGGCATTGTAAGCCTGGGTCAGGTAGAGCATCTGCCAAAAGAACAAGTGTTAGCCCGATAGATAAACAAATAAAATATTAAGTACAATTGAGGAAACTGTAGGTTAAAGCACTACCTTCATCGCTACCTCTGGACCTGTCAGAGTCAAATCCTCCCGGTCAATGGTTCTCAGTCTTTTTCGGTCGATGGGCGTCCATATCTGTGAGCCCATAGCCCGAAGAGTAGAGTCGTTGTCAATGGTTGCGTGCCCCGCAACCAGAAAGTCACCGCCCGGGAGTGTAATCTTCGGCGCCCATGGCACGGGTCTTTCCACCTCAGTTGCAACCCCACTGTCATCCAGTACGATGGGAGACGACTGTGTGGTCGTTCGGGGCCTGACAGACCATTCGGGTAGACTCTCCTCCGATCGGGGATGTCTTACTCCCGTCAGGCTTGTTTCCCCTTCAACCAGACGAAACTCAGGAGTGGGAACATCCCCTGAAGGTCGGGTAAACTCCTCTGATCTTGGAGGAGGAGTCTGGCCGATTTGAACATTTCCCATCGATGGAGGTGGAGTTACCGGGGTGTTTTCCACCAAGGGTAGGAGGTTGGGCCCAGCCGGAGGAGTGGGGGCGCTTTGGGATCCCTGCCCGCTTTCACTCTCACTCGGGGTCGAAGTTGTCACTTGAGGAACAACTGCCCGCCTGGCCTTCTTTTTCAGCACTGCCTGTGGGATTCTCAGCATTTCTGTAGACAGAGCCTGCAAAGTAGAACCTGTCTGGAAACTGTTACACATCCTCAGTGGCTGTCCCCAAATTTTTGATTTTAGCAGTTCAAAACGGGTTCTGATATAATTTGAAGTTTTATACTCGTCGGGCGCTCCCAGAAACTCAAGCACATGGAGGCCTAACTTATCATTGCACTGATCGCAGTTGCATGACCCCTTATGGAATGGCTTGAAAGAAGGGAAAAGGTGTTGGTCAAACTCACTAGGGACTTTGAATCTGGACGAGCTTGGAAGTCTCCAGTTCCCGCTCACCACGACCATTCTTTCCTTCCATCCTTTGTTGGAATTTTCAGTGCCATCACAGATCTTCCTCCCACTAAGGGGAAAAAGATTGTACCGGCCTCTGCAGTCCTTCTGGGCCTGTATTTTGTAACAGAACAGAAGGTCCGCCAGTCCAAGGTCAAGGCCCAGATCCCGATTGATGATCAGGATCATAGCCAGGACCCGGAAGAAGTTCGGTCCCACCTGAAGCGGGGCCAGACCCAGGGTAGCTAAGGTGTAAAGGAAAAAGGGTTGGATCGGGAATTTAAGGACCTGAAGGTGAAAGGCAGATAACAAAATCTGGTGGTCCAAAACCCCCTCACCCTTCCTAAAATCATACTTTTTAGGATAGTTTTTAATAATTACCCCATAGGGTACCCCGCATTTGACCCTTAACTTTTTTAACACTGTCTCTACCCTATTCATGGGAGGAAGGGGATCAGCATAAAACTGATCTACCGAACCCCCTGCAGCCGGATTCCCAGCTGCTGCTACATTCTGGTTAATCTCCGGTGGACTAGGTATAATTGTCCTAACCACCTCCACTGAGGGTGAACTAGGGGAGGCATCCGGGTTCACAGAGGAGGGTAAATGGTCGCTACCCGACCGGGTGTCATCGCTATCGGACATTTTAAAAAGAAGATAAAGAAAGACGCGAAGATGAAAATAAATAACTTACTCTAAGATGAATCCCGAAAGATTTCGGACGCTTTCCTAGGAGAGGAGATAGACTCTGGCAATGATAAGTGAAGATCTCAAGTGCAAAGAGTTCTCTGAAAGTTTAAGTTGTGAAACGAGATGGATCCTCAACATTACAGCCAGTATTTATAGGAGTCTCAGAGGCGCCTGAAAAGCCGTGCGCTCGGGAAGCGAAGCGTCACCTCGCTTCATGTGCGCTTCCTCGGCCACCCTTCTTGCCAATCGAGGCCATCCGGACCACTGATTTCAAAGACCGCAATGATTACTCAGCCATCACATTAATTGGGTGAGCCACGTCATCCCGACAGGGGTGATGAACTCATTATTCTTACCCTTCCTTCTCCCTTATGGGCCCGGTCGCCCCCCGGCCCATCAAGAAGAAGTGGGCCTGTGTAAGTGTAGAAAATGTCTTGACCCACCAAAGCCTTTCCGGGTTAAGCCCATCAGGCTACTGGCCCAATAAAACTCCTGTAAGCCCAATGGTTGGGCCCATTGTATCCGCGTATTTATTTAGTAAATGAAATGTTGTCTCAATGGGCTTTAAGCCCATTGAGAAATGTATAAAAGGAAAATCAAATGTTGAATAAAGCATTCTCTTTTTGTGTTGTGCAATTTTGACATTTACAGCACACTTTCTATATCCCCTATCACTTAAAGAGCTCCATCCAATCAAAGACATCACTCAAGCTGAAGCGGCTTTCGCGAAACGAAAAAAAGGCCCTGCTTGCTGTATCTTACTGATGCAGGGAATACTATTATATATTCAATTTGACTCGAAATCTCCCCAAGAAACTGAAAAACTCTAGTCGCTCTCGCCCCGCTTCCTCGGAACTTGAGGGGTATAAAGCTAATTCAACATCCGAAATAGCTACAACCGATGCTACCTGCTTTACCCAAACTCCTTGCTTGGAATTCCATGTTGCAGATAGAAAGTCAGATGCCTCTACTGCAGGCCGAAACAGCATCCGATGCACTTCTCCGCTGCAGATGCACTCACTTATCCCCTGTAAAGATGAAAGATTCTGGGCATAGCCCCTCCTTTACTTGCTTAGGTGACTGACTCCTATGTGAAAGTGCCTTTCTTATAGAGAGAGAAGAAAGTTTGAACTAGAACTCTAAAGATTCCTTGCCGCATTCTCTCTTATGGTACAAAGGACTACTGATAGAGCTTTTACTCTGCTAGGTGGGATTGAATCCTTTTCTCATTTAAACTATGGATGGGAAAGGCCCGAAAGAATATCTTCTGACAGTTTATCTAATGATATTCAATCTGCTACAGAAGGCATTCGATTTCTTCTTTCACCTTCAGAATCACTTCATTGGACATTCTTTCCTTTCTTCTTGAATTAACTTCGAAAGCGGGGCGGCTAATGCCCTTCGTCTTCAGTTAGTGGACTTTGATCCTTTTCTTTGCTATCCTAGCTACTACGAGGAATTGCTTACTAATTTACCTCTTTGCGTGCAAGAAAGTGGATGCGCTTTTGAAGAGATTGAGAAAGTTGTCGTCAAGATAAAATAAACCACAAAGAGCCAATTTAGCAATAGCGTGAGTAGGCTGGTTTCATTTTCTGGGCATAGCGCTTCCCTTAGTTCCTGCGCTGGGAGTTCTCTAAGGTAATATGAATGAAAATCTCACTCTACAATGAAATACGCATCCCAAGTGACATCTAGAACCGAGTGACTTCCCTCATTCCTCTCAATAATAAGAATGCCGCTATCAGCCCGACCTTTCCTATCCTAACGTGTATGAAAAAGTTCATTGGGTATCTCTTTAGAGAGGCCCAGCTCGAAAACCCTGCCTTGGATGGTTGAATATACCAGTTACCCACTACTGCTGAGAGCCACTTCTGCCACTATATGGGCTGAAGGTGGTAAGCCCAGAGTATAAATCGAAGCATGCTTTACTTTAAGAGCCAAAGTAGCCATTACTACATCACTAAAAGTAATGAACAATCCACTTTCTTCCATTAATCTTAATATAGAGTCAGCAGGAACCGTACCGGGCCCGGACCCATTCAGCTTCTTCAAGGCTTGTGTCTTCCACGAAGATGATGACAGAGAGCGTGTTTATGCTCTGATGATTTAGTACAGGCCATCGGTAGTTCTGATACTATGTTATAAAGTAAGACAAGAGAGAGAATAAGAGAAATCTCTGTATTTCTGTATGTCTTGAGAAGTAGTACAAAGAGCCTATTTATAGGCTAGGAAGGGGGTAGGTGAGGCAGTATAAGGTAAGTGGTAGGTGAGAATGTATCTAGTCATATTGTGTGTCTAGGTAAATACATCATGTGAATAATATACAATAACAATATACACTAACAAGGACAACCGTCAACAAACTCTTCCAACCAAGGTCGAATTCGCGTATGGAACCTTCGGATACTTTCCTTAGTACCGACGTGATTCGCAGGATCCAAGGCATAACGGACATACCGAGGCCACAAAAAAATATACGACGGGGACACCCCCATAAGCTATAAGGGCGAGCCTTACGTGATAGGGGCGAATTCTTGCATCGTTTCATAAAACCACTTAACAATTCAACATTTCTACCCCCCTTAATAAGTTAAAGGGAATGTGGATTAATCTTCTGTAGGATAGGCAAGGGCGACATTAATACCTACTAGCTAGCACGAGAAGAAAGCTCAAGGTCCTGCTCCTGATAATAGTGTATCCTACCCCAGCCAAGCTCCAAGAAGAACTGGTAGATGCTGAGAAGCAGCGAGAGGAACTGACTCAAAGCTTTGATTCTCTGATGGCGGAGTCGGTGACGGTACATCATAAGTAAGATCCACTTAAGCTTCTTGTCCGGCTTCCCCATGGAATCATTGCTTTATTACTGCTCTCCAACGGAGGAGAGTTGTTTGAGTTCACAGGTTCACCTCCCGCCTGAGTGGACCGTCTTGAACACTTAAAAGACAGGTTTGAAGACTGGGGCACTGCTTGCCTTACAGTCGCAGATTTCTAAGAGTCTCAATCCTTCTTTGCCCTTCGGGAACATCCGCACATTCTATAGTTAAGCTGCCTAACTGCCATAACTTTCAGGTTCCATGTAGTTCTGCTAGCTAGCCTCTAAAGATATAGGTTTTAGAACTCCACGTGCTTTACCCCGGAAACTTTTGGACTTTAACCTTGAGACGTCCTTGAGGATATACCTTTCAGTAGTGGCTCTATCTGCATTCAGCCATTTAGAAAGAAATAGAAAGATAGCCCCAACGGCGAAAGATAAGGATAAGATAGATCCCCGGGGAAGGATAGCGATAGATAGATAATTTTCTTCAATTGAGCTCCCCTTTAAGCCAATAAAACCCTTGTTGCTCTGTTCTCTCTATACACGATGAATAACAAATACTCCTACGCCTAGGAAACAACTAGTGCTAGATCCCCCTCTATCTTCTACTATATGCCTTCGCTTTGTACCTCTACTCACTCAATTTGGGATAAACCTAGAAGTACACCTTTGCTTAACTAAGGCTAAGATCCCACTGCAACTAAGCGGAAGTTAGCTTTAGATAATCCCGGGGCTATTGCTATTAAAGAACCTATTCTAATGTAGCGAACTCTTTCTTCATGTCGGAATAGCGGGTGCATTTTCCAATTATAGAAAAAGAACTCAAAGAGTGGCAACAACCGGGAATCCGACAACTACCCGAACTATTTTCTTTTACCCAACCTACATGCGGAACAACTCGCTTGGTAATAAGTGTCTAGCACAATAGGAGATCTAGTTTTTTTCTTAATTCGAGGGAGTTTAGCAAAGCGATAGGTGAGTTCCCGCTCTTGGTAAGAGCTTTAAGCTATACCCCTTCCTTCGTCCTGAGATGCTTGTCGAAAAGGCTTTCAGGATTCTTACTCGATCAATATGCGTTCTACCTACTTATCAACCCGGACGATGAAACAACTCTTTCCTTGTTGCATTTTCGGTACATCAAGAATAGGTTTCGCCTTTGGTGCACATCTCATCTCCCAATCCTTTCTATCGCGCTAAGTACACACCGGCCCCTTTTCCGCTAATGTATGGTGTGAGACTTCTCGTTCAAATACCAGGATTTGAGGTCAATTACATCAAACCTTTTCTTTTAAAGGGGTTGCCAAAACTTGATTAACAAACAGCGGATCCAGCTCTTCCGGAATGAGCTAGGCCTAAAACATGACATCATGACTTAGGAGGGATGTACCTCGCAATGCGAAGAGAGCATACAAATAGAATAAGTGGCTAGAAGAAAGCCTCTTAAATCCATCTCATCGAGCTAAACTGGGTATCTGATCGTCTTACTGACCAAGAGCTGCGGAGGAAGCTATAACAAGAGTTGCTGTCCGAAAAACCGATGGAAGAAGCCACGAAGCTTACCTTCTTCTTTAATCCCACTTGGTGAAAGAATCTCATTCCTGGCTTGAGCTTGAGGATTTCATCTAAACTAACAAAGCTCAGGATCAATAGACTCTCCTTGCTGGCGGGTCCCACCCGCTTCTCATTCAAATGGGGGCCATACGCTCTTCTTTCATTCAGGGGTGAACATATTAGGAAAAGGGTTTACCTTCATCTAGAGGGTTCTGTTCACTCAAAGCTTGAAGGATTAAAAGAACAAAGGCTCAGTCGTAGTCGTTGGAACGAACTCGGTAACAATGACCGGTCATTTGTTAAGCTGGCTTGGCTTACGCTTCCTTCCCTCGAGGACAAAGACCTTCTCCTTGACAGTAGCAGTAGCACCACGCCTGTTTGGCTTACAGAGTCGCTTCAACGGCTGAGCTGCTTAGGCTTGGTGTACCAGGAAAATGCATATATAGTGAAAGTGGCATCCATCTTTCTTTCAGACTGGTTGACTTAGGTCAATTACCATCCTCCCTCTCCTTACAGTCGAGCCTTTATCCACCCTTGCTTAGCCGAGCTGGAAGCTATACTCTAGGCGTAAGGCAGGGCTGAGAATCATCTTATTGTTCTTCCGTTGGAGATGGGAATGAGCAAGACTGTGTGTTGTAAGGCCTATCTCGAAAGCTAAACCTAAAAGCGAATAAGTGCATATTCATTTTTTCTGGAATAGGTGAATCCATGCTTTTTTCCTTCCCGAGTTGAGAACAGAGGAAAATCCCACCCTAGCTATTGGACTTTGATCCTTATCGACTTTGACCGAAACAGCTATTCTTTTCCCGAGACTGGGAAGCAGAAGGCCGGAAAGAAACTCATAGTTGTACGAGGTTCAGGCATAGCTACTGGAAAAGAAGTCATGCCTCATTCTTATTGAGGTAGATGGGCAGTCACCAATAGCTAAAATGATAAAAGGCTTCGCTATGAATCCGTAACGACGTACCGACTGGCTCTCCGATAGACTCGTAGATAGAATGGCCTTTAATCGACCCCTTTTTACTCACCCCTATTTGAGTAAAGGTACCGAGGGAAAAAAGAAACATATAAGAATAAGAATGACTTGGATGTATGCCTGGCCTTCTGAGCTCGAGGGTTCCTTTAGAGAAGAACCACGCTAAATAGATAGGATCCAATTACAAAAAGTAGCGAATGGAAAATCCTTAGTAGCTAACGAGTGGTCCCCCAGGTGTAGAAAAAGGAAGAATCGAAACATTTAGCCCAACATGTAGGCATGTAGAGTGGGAAAGAAGTCCCATTGCGGGCAAGAAAAGAAGGGCCTAAACCACCCTAAATAGGAAAATAACTCACGAGGGATTGGAAACATCAGATTAAATACACAAACTGACAACAACTTGTTCCCCGGCTAAAGATTGTTCTAAGACGAAGACTGGGAAGGGTGATTCTTTCCACCAGACTATCCTGTTGATTGTCGAAAGCAACCAGTTCGAAGGTATATCCCGAAGGGCGTATCGGCGTATCAAGATTAAAGTGCTAAGCCAAGTTTCCGCCTATATAAAGAAAGAGCATCTTCATACGGGTCAACCCGTGTTGATGTTGAGTCCACTGGCCTGGCCTATTGTACCTTGGATGAAACTTGAAAAATAGTGTTCTTTCAATCCCCAATCCCGCCTTATCCGCTGAGCCTATCCGACTTGGATTGGATGTGTGAAACATATCGTACCTGATCTATGTAGTGGGGCCTAAAGTGAAAGCCCAACTTCTTTCTAGCTGTTAGACGTTCTACCTGGATGTAAGCTCTTCTAAGCGCTAATCCATATTATAATAAGAACATCTTTCCATCCTCCCAAAACAAAAGAATATATAAGTTAGGCTGTCGAGTAGGAAGGTCCTAGAGTAAAGCTATTCCTTATTGAAGGTTTATCCCCCCCACTTTATCCTTGGCGTATGAAGGTTGAAATCTTAACCAAAGTTTCCGTGGTAAAGTAAAGCCGTTGGCTAACGCCCGTCTTCTTGCTTTAATTCCATCCTGAAAGTCAGTCAAAGTCTTTGGCACTTGACCATGCTTCCTTGGAAAAGGAGAAAGAATTGGCTGAGCAGGCTTGTCTCGGATGAGCATAGTTCTAATAGCTCGTCATAAAGGATTTTTTTCCCTTTACTAGTAGGGGGGGTCTCATAGTTTGGGAGGCTTGTTGTGGGGTAGGGTTCCGTCTATCAATCAGAGTAGACGAAAGAAGGGGGTCCTATTTCAAATATAGGAAATGAAAGCTATGGCTGGAATCTCAACTTCTTGACTAGCTTCTAGTTATTGTCTTTTAGGAGGGGCGGGAAGCTTTTAAAATAAATTAAAGGCAAACGGATAGATATAGAAAGACTGATACTTTTCCTACTCGAACCGGAAAACGTTGATTGACCGTTCCGATCGTGACCCGGTTCCTTTGTTTGCTTGTGTGCGTGTTACCTATTTAAAAAACGAGGTGAAAGAGAGACGAGTACGAGGTTCATAACTTCTAGACAAGGGGATTCATATAGGCCAATACGCCTATTTCGATTATGACGATTGCGATTGAAGCTCCCGCTGGTGTGTCTGGTCAAGCTCAAAAGAAAAGTTCCTCTTTTCGGAAGAGTCACTGTGACCGGGACTTCAAATACCGAGTTCGGTTGCTGATGCAATTTCGGTTTAGGTTTCTGTTCCTGCGCTAGCTGCGGGAAGTGTGTTGTTGACTTCATGATAGTGACCAAATACGAAGTAGTCTTCTTTCGTTCTCTTCTTTTTTCAGGGCTTTTCCCTTACTTAAATAGGGGGGCGAGCACACTTTACTAATATAATATCAAGGGCTTTTCCTTTCTTATTATTAGTAAGATAGCAGTGGCAGTTTCTGAGAGGATATGTCCGTTGATCCCTAGCCAAATCAAGCACCGATTGTGGAGGAAGGGCAAAGAGAACAAAAAGTTTATTTAATGGATATTTGGTGGGTGACAGGTTCAGCTAATCAGAACCATCAAGGCTACATTATTCTTCTTATTCTCTTTCTTCTTGGCGTGGGATGGAGATAGTAGTAAAGTCAGTAGTAAGTTCATTCACTTCTACCTTGTCATTCCCCTTCCTCTTGCCTTAAAGGGGTTCAAGAAGAAGGGGATCCTCAGCGCGCCGGACTTCAACTTTATAGTCGGGCTCACGAAATAGAGGAAAGTAAGCAGTAGGAGTGGTGTTGTATAACGGGTAGAGTTGAAAGCCCAGACCCCGACATGAAAGTGATAGCAACCTGGCTCCCCCTTGTGCTCCTCCTGTGAAACCATGATAGAGCGACAATTAAATAGTGCTGTAGTTCGTTCACTAATAGTGCGCGCGGAACTCTTAACGAAAGAAGAAGGATTACTGGACAAGAATAGGCCGGCCAAGAGAGAGGGACGGGACCCCGCCACCCTTCCAGGTATCGATGATCTAGAGGGAAAAGTGGAAGGGAATTGATCCGGATGAAGCAGTTCTAATGATGACAAGTGACCCCCATCACGAAAAATGGAAAATGGACTTTGCCCTACTTTAATAATAAGGCCGTCAATGAAAAGGGTGCAGGCATCGGAGCAGTTCTAACCTCCAGCAGCAAAAGCATGCATTATACAATCGCTACAAAACTCAAGTTCGATTGCAGCACAAACAATATGGCAGAATACGAGGCTTGCATACGCGGTCTCCAAGCAGCTCTCGACATGAACATTGAAAGACTAAAGGTCTATGGCGATTCAGAGCTCATCATCAAGCAGATTACAGGCGATTGGCAGGCCAAGGACCCAAAGTTGATCCCTTACAACTATTACATCCTGAAGCTGAGCCAGCACTTCAAGGACAACCAGTTCAACCACGTCCCTGGGACATTCAACCACTTTGCAGATGCATTAGCAACCTTCTCATCAATGATAAGGGTTTTGGACGGAATTGTCCCCAATCGAAGTCAACTCCAGCTGCTTGCCAGCACACTGCATACTCCTCGAAGAAGAACCAGATGGTCTACCATGGTACCACGACATCAAGCGGTTCTTAGAGACACAAACTTACCCATCATATATCACTCAAGCCAACAAGAAGACCATCCGCAGAATGGCCTTACAATACTTACTCAGTGGCAACACTCTTTACAAGAAGACACCAGAAGGCCTCCTACGGTGCGTAGACGCCCTTCAGAGACGTATAGTGTAATTGCCAAAACAATCATGACAAGGATACACGAAGGAGTATGTGGCCCACCCTTAATTAATAGAACGAGTTCGGGCATCTCCTCGCCAGAAAAATTATCAGAGCATGGTATTTCTGGCTCTCCATGGAGAAAGATTTCTACGATTATGTCAGACGCTGCTTCAAATGCTAGATTCACACCAACCAGTTGCGCACGCTCCACCCTTTATCCTAAGGGTAGGGGGTCTCTCCTTGGCCCTTTTCCATATGGGGAATGGATGCTCTAATAATAAGGTAGGGGGCCAGTCACTCCAAAAGCATCAAATGGTCACAGGAAGCCATGAGTAGAATGTATAGACTATTTTACTAAATGTGCCTTGAAGATCGATATTAAGAAGGCCTACGACCTTACTCAAATAGGGGGGCGAGTGGAACTTTATCTTTGCGGTCCTCAAATGGGATTTCCTCCTAGAGTGATCAATTGGATCGAGCAATGTGTCACCACCCCTAAATTCTCTATTGCCTTGAAGAATGAACGCAATAAGAACGAAAGGGGAGATCAAACACAAGTGCTAGGAAACTCCCGATCAAGCGCTTCCGTTGATCCCCTTATTATTAGTAAAGCCACCCTTACCAAGAGCATAGTGATGAGCAGGCACAGGATCCAGCAAGACGGGAGGAAGGAGAGTCCCACCTCTTTGAAGTGCGAATTCTTCCTTGGAAAGGCGTAGAAATCCACCAGAGCTTGCTCATCGAAGAAGAAAAGCGGGCTCTATACGCCTTGCAGAATTGAAAGCCTTGGATGGTCGTGAAAAAGCCTTTGAAAGCTCAACACTCGAGTGACATCATTCAGCTCATAGAGATTTCGACAAAAAGATGAGAGTAAGCCTATTTATTTCTGGTTTTAAGCTCTATTGCCTTTCTTTTTTTGTTTTTGGAAGCGGATCCCCATAGAATTGGTGTGATGATGTCAGGAAGGGGCCACGTCACCTAGAAGCCCTAAATGAGTAAGCTACTTGATTTGATGAGTAAGGGCCTTTAGGGTGGCTTTACTAATAATAAGGGGATCAGAAAATACTAATCATGAGCATAACGAGAAGGAAAGTAATAAAAACCACTAGATGGATATTATCTTTTCCCCCAAACCCTTTTCTTGTCTTGACAATATTCGTACCTTGCCATAAGGTTTTTCACAGTTGGATTGATCGACTTCATGGAACCAGTCTTTTCCGCTTTTTGTATCCAGAACCCAAAATAGGAGAGGATCAAGGCACAGGCAGCCCTCTTCTTCTTATGTGTCCGTGTGGTTTTTATTCCACTATGTGTTTTCAGGGAACTCTTCCTTCTGTTTCAGTCGTCTAAGAGCTCCTCTTCCGATGGATGGTCGAGCCAGCTCTTCTGCCTTCAAAGTCAACCGAAACTTCCTGCTGTTTCTGGACAGCAAGCATCATAGCCCCAACAATAGGATGAAAAATTCGTTATCATAGTTTTGGAACTCCCGCTACGAAGTCATTTATTTTTGGAACAAAAAAAGCATAGGATTGACTATTCCACCTAAGCTAGCTCTCGCTTTCTTCCTCGAAAACAAATCCTAAATTCCAGCTATGATCGACCTTTCGAATGAATTCAGCCAGAAGCTAAGGGCTTCGTTCGAGTGGTTTGCGAATCATTCCTCTATGTACGAAAGTGAGAATCCTCTCGTTCGCACTCCCACCTTTAAATGAATTCTTCATACGCACGTCTACTCCCACAAAAAGGAAGTCGTCATCAAGCTCCCCTTTATGTTAGTAGGGGGATTTCACGTTTTGGGACCTTATCTTATGTTGGTGGATGGAAAGACCACAGGGTTTGGTCGAGCAGTGAGCTTGGAGAGTAGAGTCGAGGTAAGGTCAAGAAGGGTAGCGTACAAGTGGAGCCCACAGGGGGAGGTTAGCTGGCAGGTTAAGGAAAATATATTTCCGGTCCTAATGTATTACATCCGCCGGGTATTGAAATGAAAAGGATGGACTCCTGCCAAAAGGATTCTAAACCTGCTTTTATATAGGTTTCTGGAGGGACAGAAGGAGATGCACATTCATAGGTTCTTTAAAAGAGGTTGTGCACATGAATATGACTCTATGACTTTCTTCCTTTCGTACCGTCGATGGTACGCCCCTCTCTAGATAAGAAGCAAAAGGCGCCATTGCCATTTCCTTGCTTTCCGCTGGGTCACGAAGTCCCTAACAATAAGTAAGGAAGAGGATTCTCAACATCAGATATAGCAGGGGATATCTTAACTATAACAAAGAGAGGATTCGTGACTTTAAGTGATAGGGGCACTTCTCGGCATAAAGAATGGAATGTCAAGACGGAAAGCTAGTCTTCTTTCTTGAGTCAGGTCATGGGGTACGGAAACGTCCTCTTATCAATCAAAGGGAGGACGGGATTCTTGTATTGATTAAAGCGAGGAAAGTACTCAAGATTCAATCTCCAAGCGGGACTGTTGATTGGGAAAACGAAGAATCTTATGCCTGCCCGGTTCTAGTGATTAGGCTATCAGGCAGGCTTATACGACACGTATGAGAAAGGGTGAAACCGTTAGGACATAACATATATGAAGTGCAGAAAGAAGATAGTGATAATAGCTCCTATTCAAACTAGGCTGCTCGGCAAAGGGGCTCGAAGCTTCGGCTGAGCCTTCCCTCTCGGGCCGTGAGTAGTACTAATGATTGATTGAGGACCCGGGGAATAGAGACAGGCCGTATTGAGTATAGAAATCGAAAGGAGAAGGGAAATTTGTCTTGTTGTTGCGCCTTACGTCTGCTAGGAGAGATCAATCCAGGGAAGATAGAAGGAAGACCTTTTTCAATCCTAGAACGAACTGCTTAAGCTGAGATAGGGCTTGAGGAGAGCGCTGGAACGATAGGTAGACCCCGGCAAGCCCCATCACCTAAAACTAGGGATGAAAGCCCGGGCATAGATCGGAATTCCTGAGAAATGAGAGAAGTGAATCTCATATAGCTGTGAATTCTCATTCATTGATTTTCACTCATAGGAGGTCAATCAAAATGAAAAAAGTATGTCTCGTATAGCTGGAAAATGAGAGATTTGAGATTATCTATTTCTGCTGTAGACATAGCAGAAATAGAGAATCTGCAGAAAATGAGTAAGGATTTAGAAAGACACGGGACAACATCCTATTCTTTTTATCGTTTTCGTGCGGAATATAAAATAGGGTGGAGATCAGATTTCTCCATGTTGACTAGGGAAGGACAGTCGATAGAAGCAATTATCCTCGCAATCCGTTCTTCCCGCCTTTTTGAGGGAATAGAACAATGCGGTTGTCTATTATCATAGATGATCATGATACCTTCCATTTAGGTTACACCCTCACTCAGAAGGCTATGAGCACCTTTTCCTATGTATTTTTCTTTTGTCTATCCCTATCCAAGTAAATAAAGGGTGCATATGCCTATGTTCGGCCTGTGTAGATCAAGGCGTAAAGTATTGCATCGGCCGTTGCGGTAAGTGGGCGTTCCAAGGATAGCGCACTCGTAATGGAAGCTTGCGAAGTATGTGTTCGGATATGTAGTTGGAAACTTTCGTTATTGCTTTTCCAGGACTTGGATCGGGAGACATGGGCTCAAGCCCGGTAATCGGTCCCATGGTGTAGCCTCCTACAAGAAGAATTCCCTACGCTCTCTAGAATCAAAACTTTGAGCCATTAAAGAAAGTTTGCTCTACCAACCGAGGGTGCCGCTAGACAGACTCACTCTTCTTTCTATCTTTAAGAAGTTTCCCATTACGACAAAGTGAAGCGTACAAAAGGAGCCCCAGGCAATCATACAGAGGTAGAGTAGCAATTGGTAAACAGGCCGGGGTGCGGGCACCGGAAAGGGGCTTGAGATACATTTCCAGGCAGAGTCTACCATAACATACCCAAGAAACTATCCATCTAGGTAGAAATCGGGCTTAGTCTTAGGTGGCGCGTCTTCCAAGTCCGCTAGTTGATCTAGAAAGCCCTTACTATAGATAGGCCAAAGGCGCTTTCACGAGATGTGCTTATTTTTTCTCTTATTATGTTTATTCTATATCTATCTATTAGACTTAATTAATTATGTGTATAGCTCGAAGAAGGGAATTCTTTCCTTTCTCTCTATCAGAGGGAGACCACTTAATAAGCTGTTATTGTTATATCAACTGCAATCAATACAGAATCCTAACCCCTTGAAGGTGAGGCAGCGCCTTTTGATTATGACTTTCTTTAAGTCTTTCTTTCATAGAGCTTGGGCTGGTTTGAAGTGTACCTTACAGTACAATATCGGAAAAGGATAGCGCGCTTGCAATGGAAGCTTGCGAGTGGATGAACGAATCCTGAGAAAATAGCCATTCTTAATGTGGCTTACTATATGTCATGAAGGCAGGAAGAAAATCTTTGTAAAGCACCACCAGCTTCGCCAAACGATGATTGGATATCCCAACAATCTAAATCTAGCAGTTAACCAAATAAGGATAGAGCTCAATTAACTACCCTTTATGAGGGGAAGAGCCCCAATATCCCTAAAAATAAGGAATTGAATGAGGGTAGAAGTACCTGTCACGATGCTCTACCGTCAGAGAATTACCTACTTTAGAATCTTCCCGAAAGGAGGTACCCCCCTATCACTTAAAGCCCATCTTCATTGCTATTTTCCTATCTTTAGGACCTGGGATATCAAGGCGAACGACAGACGGCCATTGTGGTAGATGTGCAGTTGATGAAGGAAAATCTCTCTTTTATCCAATTCGGTGTGTCCGAACTGTGGGGCTATACAGCCTAAAAGGACTAGACTAATAATCGTGTGCTCAACGGACTAATTAATAGGATTTCTAACTAACGCTCTTGAACTGCTTTCGACGAACCCATGTACGCTTGACTGAAAGGTATCGTATTATGAAGAAAGAGCCTTCGAACAAGCCGGAACTCCTGTTAGATTGGTGATTGAAAAGCCAACCTACCCATTCTCGCTATCAATCCTCTCATGCGATAAAGAAAGAAGGGAGCTTACTACGCTTAGAGATGAGATCTGGAGGATGAACTATTGAGTACTTTGAGTCTCAGGGAATGAGCTTATTCGTACTCTCCCAGTTATCAGCTTATAGGTCTTATTTCTTTCGAGGAACCAACCGAAGACGCCCTTTCTTCATATGAAATAGTCTATTAGGCTCGGGCCCAGGCCAAGGTTCTCTATTCTACGTAGGCTATTCTTTTTATCGTTTTCATGCGGAATATAAAATAGGGTGGAGATCTTAAGAACCGAAAGAAGGATGGCCAGATGAACCCTTCTTCAGCCTTGGTCGTTTAGGGGGAGTTCGGAGTGAGGTGGCCCTATAATTCCTTTTTTTGGTAGGGTGCTCACAAGAGGATACCAAGATGCATGCGAGGATCCACTCCCGGTTAGTAGAGAAGTACCAGCTTTTGAAGGAAGGGGAAGTTCTGCACAAGGAGAGGGTGGTGGAAGATCAACCAAGTCCCAGACATGGTTATCCTCATAGACTCCATCTCATCATGCATTGCAGCAGTCCACTCTTTACTAGAAAGAGATGAGAATGCCTCTTGCACAGTCTTAGGCTCTTCACCATCTTGCGAAGTAACCTTGAAAGCTTCCCCCTCAACCTGAAAACGGCGATGAGGGACAGTACCACATTTACTTCTACGCAACTGGAGATCTTGAGAATCCTCATCCATTGGAACTAGACCATTGGTGAGCAAGTCACTCCCACTATCCTTTACTATCCTTAGGAGTCTGATGAATTGATTCCTCATTCTCAGCTAAGCGACTTGGTGCACCTTCTTGTGGATCCTCCATCTTATAGAGCTCTAAGTCTTTATTGACCTCTCTTCTGGTAGGGAAATCCTCCTCTAGGAAATCCACATCACATGACTCAATTTCAGTCACACTTCCATCAGGTTGCTCATCCATAAACACACAACCCTTAGAATGCTCAGAATAGCGGATGAAGATGCACTTCTTCCCTCTGAGGCCCAGCTTCTCATGCTTATGAGAAGGATTGCGTATGTAATCTGCTGATCCCCATGGCCTTAAATTACCCAAATCAGGCTTTTCTTCGATCCCCTAACCGAAGGCAGCAGGACAAGAGCCCATTCTCTAATAAGGTAAGGTCCAGACTATTTCCTTGTTGCTCTATGGCAGCTTGGCAATCATCAACATAAGGTTGAGTCACGAGATCAAGAATTCTGACTTCATGATCTGTAAGACCATCAAAGTAAAAGTCATTCCTACTATTCAGAACTCCAACCTCCTTCCCTTCTGCTTTCTCATCATAATCCGGGAAAGATTCCGCCTGAACAGCTACCATTTCCCGCCTTTCTCTAATAGGGCTCTTCTTTCTTCTCAATAGCATATTATTTTGAATCTTGGAGGGGAAGGAATAAAAACCATGCACTCATCTGACCCAATTACCTCCTGAGTTCTTATCTTCTTCTTGTTGCCTAGAGTGAGTCTGCTAACTGACATCATCAAACTCAAATAAAAGAAAACGAGCGAGATAATGTTACAGTTATTGTGTGATCCTCACCTTTGATTCGAAAGACAAGGAAGGAGAAGGCAAGAAGTTTTCTTTTGTTATTATTCCTCACCTAATTTGGAAAGTTAATGCTCAACCATCCGAGCAGAACAATGTAGGGAAACTCGAGGTAATCCAAAGGGAGTATGCGAAATGGAAGGCATAATTTGAAACCATGCGTAACAAGCTTGAGGGCGAGAGCAGGAGAGGGCGTGATACGCAAAATTCGAAGAGAAGAGGTAGAGGCAGCTTCTCAAGACCAAGAGCATTCCTACGGGATTGAGATTAAGAACAACCAATGGTGGAGGCAGTTGTTCTTAATCTCAAGACCAAGATATCGCTCTCGGAAATGGCGAATTCGCGGCCAAACTCCGGAGGAACCACGGTCTGACCATGAGGAGATGAATCCCAAACAGGGGAATGGAAAACCGAATTACGCCAATGCGGTCCTCACAGCATAAAGCAAGGTGGAAAGCCAATGCCTTACGGTACATCCAACTAGAAGTGGAGAATGGGAGGATCACCGTGAAGCCGCTGCAAAAAGCTACTGAGGAGGGTTGTGCTGAGTGGCAGTTCACTATTGTTGGCCACTTCATCGGTCAAAAGCTGAGCTACCCAGCAGTGAATGCCATGGCAAGGAGATTTTGGGGGACTGAAGGTTTGCTGGACGTCCTTTCACTTTTATTAATAGTAAGGGGAACGGGTTCGACTTCTTCAAGTTCAGTAATGGGGAAGAAGTTGATAGAGTGTTGGAGGGAGGCCCCTGGAATTTCACAAGTAGGCCTATCTTTCGATGGAAACCGAACCTTACCTTGCTAAAGGAGGACCTGAGAAGAATTCCAATTTGGGCGAAAATCACAGGCTTGCCGCTTGAACACTGGAATCCCGAAGGGCTCAGCTCCATAGCTAGTGGAATTGGAGAGCCTTTGTATGCAGATAGGTGTACTATGGAGAGGAGCAAAATTAGCTTTGCAAGAGTTTGTGTTGAGGTAGATGCGACCAATGAGCTGTTACGGGAGTTCGATATTGAAGAACATTCGGGTGTAAGGTTCCCAGTTAGGCTCTCCTATGAATGGGAACCCGATCTCTACACCCAATGTAAATGCTTTGGGCATAGCATCCTGTGCCAGGAGAGAGAACCTGGAGAGGCAAAAACAGGGCACCCAGAAGCCAAGTATGGATCGGGAATGGGTGGAGGGGAATAGGAAACGTAAAGGAAAGGAGGTGGAGATAGTCTCTGAGGAGCCAATAACCGAGCAACCACCCCTTACTCAAATAGGGGGGAGAAGGGGCTGCCCAACCACACCCCAGGCCACCTTACCTGCGGAACCAGAGCCGAGCAGTGAATCACCTGCACCCTCTCGGCTTGGTACGTTGGCTAGGGACTCCTTGGGTAAGAAACCTAATCCCCCTTTGATTTCAAGTAGTAGGAGGAGATAACTGTAGTGTAGGTAGTGGATGTGGTAGAATTTTGTTACTGGTGCCTTTTGCTATAAATGTTAGTAGGTGCATGGAATATTAGGGGTATCAACGATCCCCTTAAACATGCAGAAATTCGGAAATTCGCACGTGAGCATCAGTTGGATTTTTTTGGGTTAATTGAAACTAGAGTTAGGGAGATTAATAAAGAGAAAGTAATGAAGAACTTGATGAGGGAATGGCAGTTTTGTGCCAATTATGATTGGTCTCCGAATGGGAGGATATGGGTGGAACCCTAACAAACTCAAAGTGACAATGGTTGGGTAAACCAGCCAAGTGGTGCACTGCTTAGTAGAGGAAGTTTCTGGGAAGTGGAATTGTATCATCTCTGTTGTATACGCATCTAACAGTCATGAGGAAAGAAGAAATCTATGGCTGGAACTGACAGAGTTTGGCAGAAGCAACTAAGCCAAGCCCCCTATTTGAGTAAAGTCCTGATGGGGGACTTCAATGCTGTTAAGAACCAATCGGAGCTTTAAATGATAGGGGGGCTCCAGTCAATGGCCTTAGTGGAAGAATGATCTCGGGAGGTTCATCTATGAAATGGAGCTGGAGGATCTCAGATACAGTGGTCTCCTAATGACATGGACTAATAGAAGGGATGACTGCCCTATACTAAGGAAACTGGATAGAGCGCTCATCAATTGAAAATGGGAAGAAAACTTCGCTGCCTCGGATGCAACTTTTCACCCCTTATTATAGAAGTGCATTTCAGATCACTCAGCAGTCACAGTTAGACTTGAATCCCTTCGGAACACAAGGAAACCATTCAGGTTTTTTGATTGTTGGGCTGACCACCCATCCTTTATCCAAGTAGTTGAGGAGGTTTGTAGAGAGGAATATTGGGGTTCTCCTATGTTCCAGCTATGTTCTAAGTTGAAAAAGCTGAAGGCTGTCCTCAGGAAATTCAACAAGGACCATTTCTCAGATATATCAGGCCGAGTTAGCATGGCTAAAACAAAGCTGGATGCAATCCAGGGAAGAATTCAGCTACAACCACTAAATGGGGAACTGGTTAAGGAGGAGTCGGAATCCATCAAGGAGTACGCACAACTGAGAAGGGATGAGGAGAAGTTCTATAGACAGAAATTAAGGGGCCTATCTAGAGTAAGGGGCTGGAGCTTGGTGACCAAAACACATGTTTCTTCTTTAATGCAGTGAAAGACAACAATAGTAAGGCCCAGAGAGCACACAACCATTCATTGCCATGTTCGATCTGAGTACAATCGAATTGCTAAGTTACAGCTACTCCTAAATTAAGTTACAAACTACTCCTAGTGCGAAGAAAAGTAAAAAAAGGGACAACAGTGTGTTGTGGTCACGGACCCTTTGCACAGTGTTCTCTTCTGACTTTTATACCTCCACGTCCTCTGGCATGGCTGATCGAGCGGGTTTGAGAAAAGTTAACGGTAGTTACCAGCGGTTCCCATTCTGGCGCCTGACTTTCGAATTTCAAAACCCCCCTTTGATTATAACTGCATCCTCCCGAAATGACGACGTATTGCTCCACTTCCCAGTTACCCACAACGATGCCGTGTCCTTCATAACTTTTCCCCTGGTATGACACGTGGCACCACTATCAAGTGTCTATACCAATGACGATTGAAGTGTTTAGCAGCACTAGGAAGAGTAGAGTATACACGATACCCGGCATTCGGCAACTTATATATTGACTATCTATTTTATACTGTTTTATTAGTTAATTTAGAAAAGTCTATTAAAGGTAAAGGAGAGGGATTCTATATATAGTAAAGATCTTATACCCGGAAAACTCCGACAAAAGCATACTCTTTTTCTAGTTGAAATATTTACTAGATATAATAAAAGAGCTGAAGACTGTTAACGGCATTTCCAAGAAGAGAACGCTAAACTCACAAAACATAAGATAAATAGAATACAAGTAGGAACATTAGTCAGAGAAATATAAGCAGAAAGAATAGGTAAGAGAACAAGAAGACGATTCTCCGCTTCGGGGAATAGGATGATTTTGAAATTGCGTAAGTGATGTTGGAGATCAACTCATAACATCAAAGTGAAAGAAGGACCAACGACGATTCTATCCTTACTAAAAGGAAGGTAGGGGAGAAGGAGCGGGTTCCCGAGATGGATCCGGCCGGCCCCAGCAATCGTCAATAGTGGAATTGGAAGCTCCACACTCCTCCCAATTATCGCAAGCTGCCACGATAATTGGCAAGAAAATCGGAATGCCAAAAAAATCAAAGATGTAGTTGAACAGCAGTACCACCAGGAGTGGAAAAAGAATAGACAAAAAGTAAAGAATAGAATTCGTAGAAATTTTAGGGTCCGTGATGATAGATTTGAACCAGTTGAAAAGTGTTTCCATTCTCTTTTTCATTTTCAATACCTATACCTAGCTAACCCCTCTTCATGTTCTATTGATCAGAAGCATCCAGCAGCAGCTCCACGCCGGGGCAAATCACCCGGAGTTCAAGTTCGATCCATTAGGTTCTTCGATTTGTTCAGAAAAGAAACGAGAGACAAGAAAACATCTTTGATTACGATTAAAAGGAACAATCTCAAATAGACCAAGATCAAATTTCGGGTAATTTCTTGGTGAACATGATCTGCCACAATCTCTTCGATTCCTTCATTTATGTGCCAGAATACAAAGAGGTTTGGTAGGAAAGTGGAATAGACTTCTTTGTATATTATAATAAAAGGGAGTGGGAAAGCTGCAGTAATTCTTTGGAAAAGCCTGGTTCTCTTTGTCTTCGAGCTTTCATTCCTCAATCCACTGATTCGTTCCTTCATATACCTCCCCACCAATAGATAGAGACAAATGGGAATAACCGAACCACGTCTACAAAATGCCAGTACCATGCAGCTGCTTCAAAGCCAACGTGATGCTCCTTGGTCAGATGACCAAGATATTGGCGAATACCACATATGATCGAGAAAAGAGTACCTATAATCACATGAAAACCATGAAAGCCAGTTGCTAAGAAAAAGGTAGAACCATAAATACTATCCGAAATAGTGGAGGGTGCTTGATAATATTCCATTCCTTGAAAGCCAGTGAATATTAGAGCCAGTGAAACGGTAGCTACTAAAGCATAAACTGCTCGTTTTTCCTTCCTTGCGAGTATAGGATGATGAGCCCAAATTACGGCAGCTCTGGATGAAAGGAGAATAAGGGTATTAAGAAAATGGATTTCCCAAGGATCTAAAACCCAAATCCCTTTTGGGGGCCAAATACCTCCGATCTCTACCGTAGGTGCCAAAGAAGAATGAGAAGAAGCCCGAAAAAGAGCAAAAAGGAACATAACCTCCGATACGATAAATAGAATAAAACCATATCGAAGTCCTAATTGTACGACTTTGGTATGATGTCCTTCCAACGTGGATTCACGTAGAACATCGCGCCACCATACGAACATGGTATATAGGATAAATATGAGGCCCAAACTGAGAAGTGTTGCACCCCCTTGAAATGAGTGCATGTACATCACACCCCCTATGGTGGTTGCCAAAGCTCCGAGTGTACCCGAAATAGGCCATGGAATTGGATCTACCAAATGATAAGAATGCCTCTGAGATTCAATCATAAACCACTTTGTCTCGGTTGTATGTAAACCCCCCCTTCACCCCCACCCCCTAAAGTGGTAAAGAAGGGCTCTTTGGGGTCTCATTTTCTTTCTATCTAACAGGACAAAGAAATAGGAAGGGATGGTTCTTTCATTGCATTGATAGAAGTCTAACTAGAAAAAGATCTCTCTATTACTTTGAGAAGAGAATCGTTGGTTTGACCGACGAACTACGTGGGAAAATGGACCTTCTTTCTTTGTCTTTTATTTTCATCAAGCATTTTAGGAAAGTAACAATTCCATTCAGTTCGGTTTTGGAAAAGTTGCTGATCGCGGATTAGTTCGTTCTGCGCCGCCGGTGGCCTAAAATCAAAGGCGCATGTGGATCTCTCTGGTGGAGGCTGCATTCATTTATTCAACTTGACACGTGGGAAATGCTTACTCTCCTAGTGGCCCGGCTTGGTCTCGCTCCCCTCCCGCACTATTCCTCCCCACTAAAAGATAAATTGAGAATCTCGAGAAGCTTTCTGAACGTCCGTCTTCGCGGGGCGATTTGAAAAAGAGTATATCTTTCTTGTAGTGCCTTCCATTCCACTATTCCGATCGAGAAATAATCTCTTCCGAACGGCCAAGTCATAATGAGATTAAAAAACGATGCTTCCTTGGCCGTGTGGAACATGGATTAGCATTATGTCATTCCTACAAGTGATCCCCCATCTAGGATTGGAAGAAGTGCTATATGAGGACTTTGAGATCAAATATAATATGTTTCTTTCCATTCCTCGTGAGCCACTTATTTCTTCGAAAGAAGAGATCAAAGTGATTTTCCTCGTTTTTCCCAATAAGTCGACGGCGTTACACCATTGGGATACTTCGAATAAACTGGAGTACATATAGGATACACCGGTGTTAAAACCTTTTCTCAAGATATCTTCCAAACTGTTGGGGTCGTTGCTCCGGATGTTGTTCCCCCGGTGTGAAACCAGTTGGTTCCGTAGTTTTAGAATTCTGCTGATCCCAAGTACTCCATCTCCATCATTGCATATGGGAATATAGAAAGTAAAGAGGAAAAGGCATGACCAGAAGAATTGTGTGAGATAAGTGAATTTATCCAGTTGAGGCATTCTTGATTGAGAAAAAATGATTCCCTCCAGACAGAAAGAGACTCCTTCCTGTACGAGTAGTGAAGAACTTTAGAGAACTTTTGTTGGTTGTTGACTAACGGAAAGCATAGGAGAAATGCACAAACGAAAAAGGGCGACTTCATAAAAAGCAAGATACTTCTTTCATAGCTTTTGAGCGACAGACACTACTTTAAATGTAGTCTTTAATTAGCTTGTCTAGATTAGGGCGAGGGTTCCCCCTTAGGTCCAACACCCAAGCCTTTAAGTGATAGGGGGGCTTTCGGTATCGGGATCCTCGGGAATTACCTAACGAGAGAGAGCCGATGCAAAAGTAGCCCTTTACGCGAGGTTTTATATAGCCTATGCTAACTACGTTTTATATGTGACCCCTAGTGGACGAGTTATAGTCTCGTGAGGGTTTCCAGTGATGATACCCACAAACATCCGAAAAATAAATTTCAAAGCAATATACAATCACATATGTAACCTTGAATAGTAAATTGTCATCAACTTGAGATTTTTGAATCATTAATTTGTTTGAGATGTCAAACCCATATTCTCCGTCTAAATTAAATTTAAGCTAAGTCTAATTCACTTATCAAAATTTAGTTGAAGACCCAAATTGTCCATCCTTGTTGTAAAATGCAACAACTAAACACTAATTCAGAATTGGTCAAAACCTCATGACATAACTCCAAAATCTCAAAAATCATCGGGTTTCCAGAATAAGAACAATTTTACATTGGTAACTCAAGTGATTATTTTTTTTTCTTTGACATACTTCCACAAGGAATTGTTTACCCAAGAGGAGCTTAATTTACTCCCAACCTCAAGCCAACCCTTTGGATTTTTTTTATCCACAAGGAATTGTTTACCCAAGAGGAGCTTAATTTACTCCCAACCTCAAGCCAACCCTTTGGATTTTTTTTTTGTCATCACAAGAGTCCTAATTGAATCTCATCCTGGTCTACCGATTTTTTTTCTAAGATAATAGAACGATATCACTAAATTTTAGACCTTTTCTAAAAAAATATAAGCTGACAGTGCTCGTGAAATATATTTCAAGGTTTAACTATGAGGGTCATCAACTAAATAATGATAAGTATAAAAGACTAAGAACTATCATTCATTCTGACTAGATTAAGAATTTTAGTCTCAAATATACTAATGATTTTCAAATCTCAACCAAACTGATGACAATTCAATACTCAAAGATATAGAAATACTGAACATATTGCATAGGCTTTAAAACCTTTTTTTTTTTAATTTTTTAATATGAAAATATATACATATATCTATAAAAAAATTCCCTATACCCCCAAACTTAGATCAAATATTGTCCTCAATAGTTAAAAATGAAAGTCACAAGGGCAAGTTTGAGAATTACCTTAGAGGACGTACTATCCAACTTCGAGCAATAACAAGGAGAAAAATAATAATAATAAAAAAATGGATCAGAAGGAATTACAAGTATGCCACCCCTAAACTTGGATTATAAACATCCACAAAAATCTTGTTTTTTTTTTTTTTTTTTTTTCTTTTTTAAACTCAACAATTTTGATAAATGGGGTCCTCTAGACGAATACACTCCACATCTCTATCTACCAACCCATCTAAGTATGGTTTCAACCTCTGCCCATTCACTTTGAAAATACTACCATCCTTAGGGTTTTGAATCTCGACTGCCCCATGAGAAAAAACATTTGTCACTGTGAATGGACCAGTCCATCTAGAATGCAACTTCCCTGGAAAGAGACGTAATCTAGAGTTGAATAACAAAACTTTTTGGTTGGGCTCGAAGGACTTCCTAAGAATACATTTGTCATGAAACATTTTAGTTCGCTCTATATAAATCTTGGCATTCTCATATGCATCCTTACGAATCTTTTCTAACTCATTGAGTTGGAGTTTACGATGTGACCCAGCCTTACCCATATCAAAGTTGAAGGTTTTTATAGCCCAATAAGCACGATGTTCTAATTATACAGGCAAGTGACATGCTTTTCCAAAGACAAGTCGATAAGGGGACATTCCAATCGGGGTTTTAAATGCAGTTCGATAAGCCCAAAGAGCGTCATTCAACCGTTGCGACCAGTCCTTACGATCTGGTCGAACCGTTTTTTCTAAAATAGTTTTGATCTCCCGATTGGAAATTTCCACTTGTCCACTTGTCTGTGGGTGATAAGAAGTGCCAACTTTATGAGTGATGAGATACTTTTTCATTACAGTTTTAAATGGTTTATTGCAAAAATGTTTACCACCATCACTTATAATTGCACGAGGCGACCCAAAACGAGAAAATATGTTATCTTTTAAGAATTGAATCACGATCCTATGATCATTTTTCCTACAAGGTACAACCTCCACCCACTTGGACACATAGTCAACAGCTACAAGTATGTATAGGTAACCAAATGAGGGAGGAAATGGACCCATGAAATCAATACCCCAAACATCAAAAATTTCTACAATAAGGATGTTAGTGAGGGGCATCATGTTCCTACGAGAAATACTACCCATACGTTGGCACCGATCACAAGTGGAGCAAAATGCATGTGTATCATGAAAGAGTGTTGGCCAATAGAATCCACATTGTAAAATCTTTGCAGCTGTTTTCTTAGAACCAAAATGACCACCACATGCATGGTCATGACAAAAGGAGATAATACTATGAAACTCATTTTCAGGAACACATCTCCTAATGATTTGATTAGGGCAATACTTGAACAAATAAGGATCATCCCAGAAAAAATGTTTAACCTCAGCAAGGAACCTAGATCTATCCTGTTTTGTCCAGTGTTCAGGGAGTTGACCAGTAACAAGATAATTGACAATGTCAGCATACCAAGGTAATTGGGAGACAGCTAAAAGTTGTTCATCAGGAAAAGATTCATTCAAGGGTGATAAATCCTTAGTGCATTCTGAGACAATCCTAGACAAGTGATCAGCTACGACATTCTCAGAACCTTTCTTATCACGAACCTCAATATCAAACTCTTGTAATAATAAGACCCAACGAATCAAACGAGGTTTAGCATTTTTCTTTGAGAAAAGGTATCTCAAAGCAACATGGTCAGAGAACACAATAACCTTGGACCCTAAGAGGTATGATCTAAACTTATCTACCGCAAATACAATGGCCAGTAGCTCTTTTTCTGTGGTGGAGTAATTGAGTTGGGCATCATTCAGAGTCCTACTAGCATAATAGATGACATGGGGCATCTTATCTACTCGTTGCCCTAAGACAGCTCCAACAGCATAGTCAGATGCATCACACATAAGCTCGAAAGGTAGAGACCAATTGGGGGGTTGTATGATGGGAGCAGAAGTCAATAAGAGTTTGAGCTTTTCAAATGCTTGTGAACATTCATCATTAAAGACAAAAGTGGCTTCCTTAGCAAGTAGGTTGCATAAGGGACGAGAGATTTTGCTAAAGTCTTTAATGAATCTCCTATAAAATCCAGCATGACTAAGGAAATATCGAATTTCCTTCACTGTTCGTGGTGGAGGAAGGTGTGAAATCAGATCAATTTTAGCCTTATCGACTTCTATTCCCCTATGAGAAATGAGGTGCCCAAGTACAATGCCTTGTTGTACCATAAAATGACACTTCTCCCAATTTAACACGAGATTTGTTTCTTGACATCTTTCCAACACAAGGGATAGGTGGTGTAAACACTCATCGAAAGAAGACCCAAATATTGAGAAATCATCCATGAATACCTCAAGAAAACGCTCAACCATATCAGAAAAGATGCTCAACATACATCGCTGAAAGGTAGCAGGTGCATTGCATAGCCCAAAAGGCATGCGTCTATAAGCATAGGTACCGAAGGGACAGGTAAATGTGGTTTTTTATTGATCTTCAGGAGCAATAGGAATCTGGTTATAACCAGAATAACCATCCAAAAAGCAATAATGGCTATATCCGGCTAGTCTTTCAAGCATTTGATCTATGAAAGGGAGAGGAAAATGGTCCTTCCTTGTGACTAGATTCAGTTTACGATAATCAATGCACACACGCCACCCAGTCGTCATTCTCGTAGATATTAACTCGTCATTAGTATTTTTGACAACCGTAATCCCAGACTTTTTAGGCACTACTTGGACAGGACTAACCCAAGTACTATCAGAAATAGGATAGATGATTCCCGCATCTAACAATTTGAGCACTTCGGCTCGGACAACTTCTCTCATGTTAGGGTTAAGCCTACGTTGCATTTCACGAGTTGCCTTTGAGTTTTCCTCAAGATGAATACGATGCATACACCTAGTGGGGCTTATACCCTTGATATCTGCTATTGTCCACCCTAAAGCTGTTTTATGTTATCTGAGAACATTAAGTAACTTTTTCTCTTGTGCACTATCAAGATTAGAGGCAATGATGACAGGTAACTTATTAGAAGGACCTAAGAATGCATACTTGAGATGCTTGGGCAAAGGTTTAAGATCAAGTTCGGGTGACTCTTCAACAGATGGGACAAGTTTAGACTTGGATGGTAAAAGAGGTTCTACCATGGCTTTCCATTTAGTTGTGTCCATAATAAGGGTAGAATCAAGCAATGAATTGACTTCAGCGATGGAGCTATCTCTGTCAAAATCTAAGCCAAAATGGGCTAGACAAGTCTCGAGGGGGTCATGAGAAGATAATTGTGGAAATGAGTCATGAACAAGGCTTTCAATCATGTTAATCTCAAAAGTATCCTCTAAATCTAGAGGTTGTTTTTCCATATTAAACACATTGAGTTTAACATTCATGTTGCCAAAAGATAGTTGCATAACCCCATTTCTACAATTTATGACAACATTGGATGTGGCTAAAAATGGGCGACCTAAGATGACCGGAATGTGGTTACTAGGATTTTGGACAGGTTGGGTATCTAAGACGACAAAGTCCACTGGAAAAATAAAATTGTCAACCTTGATTAGAACATCTTCAATAACACCACGAGGAATTTTCATAGATCTATCAGCCAATTGCAGTGTTATAGGGGTCGATTTTAATTCACCAAGACCTAATTGCACATACACAGAATATGACAATAGATTCACACTAGACCCTAAGTCGAGTAATGCCTTCTCAATCATATGATCACCAATGACACAAGAAATGGTAGGGCATCTAGGATCTTTAAACTTAGGTGGGGTGTTGTGACGGATGATTGAGCTTACTTGCTCTGTGAGGAAGACTTTCTTGTGCACATTTAACTTTCGTTTCTGAGTGCAAAGATCTTTCAAAAATTTGGCATAGGCGGGAACTTGATCAACAAGAGTGAGTACGGGAATGTTTACTTGGAATCGCCTAAACAAGTCCATCATTTCACTATAATTCGTCCCTTTCTTGACTGGGGTCAAACGTTGAGGAAAAGGGGCCTTGGGTATATAAACTTCCATAGGATTGGACTCAGAAGAGGTGGATGATTTTTGACACTCTGGTGAATCATCATTTTCTTTGAATTGCTTATTGTTCCCTTCTTCTATATCACACTCTTTGGACACAATTTTTGGTTCATTCCTAGGTATTTCTACCTTGTTATCAATTTGTTTGCCACTTCTAAGGGTAGTGATGGACTTCACTTCCTCGTATTGTTCATGCTTAGAACTAGAGCTCGCCTCATGTTGACCCTTTGGATTAGTTATGGGTTGACTAGGAAACCTTCCCTTCTCTCTCTCAGTTAAGGTAGAGGCAATTTGACCCATTTGAACTTCCAATTTAGCAATGGATTGAGAATTAGAATGCAAGCTTTGTTGGTATCTTTTTGGAATTGAAGTGAACTTTGCATGAAAAGATGGAGAGTGTCCTCAATGGATGGCTTCCTAGTTTGTGTAGGATATGGTGAAAACTGTTGAGTTGAGGACTGACCGGAAGCTTGAGGATAAGAATGAGTGTTGGAATTCCCATATGGAACTCCTTGATTTGACCCTTTGGACCATGATAAATTTGGATGTTTAGCCCAACCAGAATTATAAGTCTGTGAATAAGGATCATTGTCTGGTCTCCTAAAAGCATTCAAGGCATGGGCTTGCTCAGATGCATGTTCAGAAAATGTCATATTAGATGGACAAGACATTATGAGGTGGGTTGGGCTTGAACAGATGGAACACACCTCAGATTTAGGTGTCAATGGGGGCCCACTAGCTAACATCAAAGCATCGACTTTTCGAGCCAAGGAATCAATTTTTGCATTAAGGTCTACAGTACTTCCTATCTCATATATGCCACCCTTCTGTTGAAGATGAGTATTCCTTTCCACCCTAGTTGAATAATCCCATTGTTGGGAATTTTCACACAAAGTTTCAAAGAAGTCCCAAGCTTCGATGTCACTTTTATCCATAAATGTTCCTCCACTAGTGGCATCAACCATGCGACGGTTTTGGGGTGTTAAACCATCGTAGAAATATTGAACTAGTCGCCACTTTTCATATCCATGGTGGGGACACTTAAGAAGTAAATCTTTCCATCTCTCCCAACATTCATAAAATTGTTCAACCTCTTTTTGTGTAAAATTTGAAATTTCTCTCGGAAGGGAATTGGTTTTATGAACAGGGAAGAACTTGTTCAAGAATTTTTTTGACAAAACATCCCAAGTAGAGATAGATCCTGATTCTAAAGAATTCAACCATGCCTTTGCCTTATCTTTTAAAGAAAATGGAAAGAGACGTAGACGAATGGACTCATCAGAGAAGTTTTGGAACTTGAATGTGGAACAAATGTCTAGAAAGTCCTTGACATGATAATATGGATCCTCACTATTTAGACCATGGAATGTGGGCAGAAGTTGGATGACACTTGGTTTAAGCTCAAAGTGTGTGGCTGTTGTGGCTGGCAACACTATACATGAAGGTGTACTACATTGGACAGGGGCAGAGTATTCCCTAAGTGTTTTAGGCGCAACCTCTTCTCCCATCTCAACCAAAGGTTTATCCAATTTATTTTTACCTTTAGATCTTTTCCTAAATGTTCTTTCAATTTCTGGATCAAAGGATACTAATTTTGGATTTTGAGATCGACAACCTTGCATATACTAGACACACACTCAAGAAAGTTAACAAGGATATACCTAGCAACCAAACAAGCCAAACAAATATTTTTTTTTCTAATTTTCTTTGTGAGAATTAATTCAAGGGCAATGTTAATGTTTATTTTCTAATCTTGTAGAGAATTATCAGGAATAGCCACAATAATTCTCTCCTAATTTGAGCTCCTACTCTCTTCCAAAGTAAATCAAAGGATGACCAGTTAAGGCCCGCCAACTAAACAACCAGGTGGGTTCCCAGGTAGGTGGAGAGGCACTAGGCCTGCTTAATGACGGGACGTCCACACAACCTTAAGCAACAAAGTCGCCGTTTGACAGAACCTTTCTAGACATTGTTAAGTTGGAAGGTGCTCACTAGAGTTACCAAAGATTATCTTTTTCCAAGAGGGTCCTATGAGCTATATGAAAATCCTAGGGCCAACGTCTACTTGATTTTAGATTAAAAAAATTAGGCTTAGGTTTGACAAATGTAAGGAGATTTTTAACCTAGGTGGGCAAGGAATTGGTGATGAAATCCAATCCTTATCTTGTTAGGGGTTAGTGCCCTTACTAAAATTTTATGCAGAATGCTAAATTAAAATGCACAAATAAAACAAGTAAGAAATAAAGGAGAGAAGAAAAAAAAAATACAAAGGAGTAATAATAAATAATAATAAAATAAAAATAAGGTTAGAGTCACTTACCTGAATTGCAAAATTATGCAATAGTGGGATTTTTTTTTTTTCTCTTCATCTTCCTTTTTTTTTTTCTTTTTTTTTTTTTTTTTTTTCTTTACGCCCCTTTTCTGTACCAAGCGTCCTACAGTTGAGGAAGCAGTAATATCAAACCTGTAAAAGGATGACAATGACTTGGATGTTGCTTGGAATTAAAGGAATCACAGAAATTTGGAATGAAAAAAATAGAAATAAAAAATAAAAAATAAAAAAAAATAAAAATAAAATAAACCTAAACTAAGAATTATGATAAATAATAATCTTCAAATTTAATTGTATCAAATACAATCCCCGGCAACGGCACCAAAAACTTGTTGTGAAATTTAGAGTAACCCAAAAGATAGATTAACCCAAACCAAATTTTACTCGCAAGTATACGAATTATAGTAGTAAAGAGTACAAGTATTGCGAGGTCATTCCCACGAGGATTGATTAGAGAAATTAAATCTAAAAATTACTATCTAACTAATTCAACCAAATATTGATGATTTTGATAAAAGAATAATTGTAAAAGAGATGAAAAAACAATGATAAAGAAAATACCAAGGCTTTGATTCCACCACTAATCAATACAATTCCAATTTTCAATTGAAGTTATTAAATAGCCAAATAATCTTCACACATCCAATAAAAAATAATTATAATCAAACATATGGATGGCCTATCCGGGTTAGGGCATAGGTTCAATTAAATATTTATTATCTTGATCATGAATAATAAACAAATAATTGAAAGAATAACATAAATCACAACTAACTATCCATGGTCAGGCATAAATAATTATGATTTACTTTCTTCTTCTTAAATCGTCAAATAAGATTACATGTTCATGGTCAGACACAAGTAACCTATATGCTAAACTTCCAATAAATTCAATTAAAGTCTTGGTTAAAGCACATAAAATTGAAAGTATAGGAAAACATTAAAATAATAAGAAGAAGAATTTAAATGAAAGATTCAACTACTTATTTCAATTGAAATAATAGAATTGTAAATGAAAAGGGTTTCCTCTCAGCCCTGGCCGAGAGAATTAGTTACACATGAAGAAAAAAAATAATAAAACAACAACCAAACCGAAATTGAAGATGGAAGAACGCCTTTGCTTTCTCCGTGGATTGCACCAGTCTTCTCTTCTTTTCCTTGGCTCTTGATGATCCTTTGTGCATCCATATATGCCCTATTTATAGGGGTCCTCAAGGTTTCATCTAGGAAAGTAAATAAGAGAATACAATATTCCCATATTTATTTTCCTAATTGGTGATATCTTGCAACCCACTTTTGACCAATTTGGAGAGTAAATTTGGAAGATATTGGTGAGATACTTTTTTCTTGTTAATCAAGTCCTCTTCCCACAACCCTTGATTTCATTCCATTCTGATCGTTCCTTCAAAATCTGTGATTATATTACCAAGCTGATGCTGATTTTCGCACAAAATAGTATGCCAGATTTAAAATGTCTTTTTCGCCCTCTAAACTTCAGAATTAGGGTTTCTATGTGAAATACCAATATTCTTTAAATTGAATCAGCTTTCTAGGAACACTGGGCTCACACAAATCTGAATAACGGGCTGAAATATATGGCCCAAATACTAAGACGTGGTCTAAACAGATTTTGGGCTTGTTTAGATGGATTTAATCCATTTGTACCAGAAATCACCAATAACCTATAAAAATATAAAAACACAAATATTAATTAAAATAATTTAAAATAAATGACTAAAAAATATATTTTTGGAGGTTAATCGTGTATGAATTATGCACTTATCATGTCGCTACCAGAGAAGGCTGTTTCATGCTAGGCGTCCAGACCTACTACGCCCGAGCCGCATCCCGGCACACTTGCTATATCCACTAACGCTTCATCCCACTTCATCCTACCAACTATACCTGAAATAAAGGCGTTCTATAACAATTCAAGACAACAAGAAAGCAAGAAAACGATAGCGATCGGTTTGGGAGCGTCACGGGGGAGGAAGAAAGAAAGGTAACCTATGACACCGGGGAGTTACGCTTTTTCTCCCGCCTCAGCTTCGCGGATGGGAGGAGGGCGAGAGCTGAGCCTGCACGCTCTATGCTTTTCCCCAGCTTTCCCTCCAGTAAAAGATTAGCTCGTACCCCCTGTGTCTAGGGATTCATGGGGCATGAGTTAAGCATATAGTTGATTGCTCTTTCTTTCGATTGAGCGTCGGTACTTTTTGAGTCTCTCTCTGTAGGCGTGCAAAACAACAGAGCCACTACTCTTCGGGGCGGTGAGGTGGACAATCCCCTACTCCAGCTTCAGAGGAGCATCTTTGCATGAATCAATACTAACTCCCCTTACTCAAATAGGCAGCTGACCTTCGATTTCGGAGATTAGAGCAGAAGAACTCCGTAACGGCGAAGAAGGGTTTCGCCTCGAATCCAAACGATTTATCGTTTTTCTTCTCGTAAGATATTTCTAGAGAAATTTCTAGTTAGGACTTGATCGAGGGATCAATTCACTCCGGAACATAAAGTAACAAGAGCAGAACCTCGTGTGGACTATGAACCAACAAAAAGAAGAATGCCTTTGTGCTCTTGTTCGAGTTCTTCCTTGATGACCGGAAGGGGAGACAGAAGTATCAAATGCCTCTTCCCCCGTCGCTTCTTCTTCTTACGCAATCAATCAAGTCATTTTCTTTCTCTCTCAATCCGAACTAGGCTCTATCTCTCGAAACCGATACCGCATCCGTTGTTCTTTATTTCCTTTATTCTCTTCTCGTTCCCTTCTTCCCGTAAGTTCAATGGATGGATTTATTCCTTAATTCCGGGGCGAAAGAGGCGAAATTGCTTTATTCCCCCTATATAGGAGTTCCTCTTCTTCTCTTTCCCCTGCCCTCCACATATATACTTTCTGGGTGTTCTCGTATCCGGGGTGTTTTATTGAAATAAACAAGGGCCAATAGAATAGGGGATCCTACTTCCTAAACATCTTCTTCTCGTATCGCAGGGTGTTCTCAAACGGCGAAGCTTTAACTTAAACCCACCCACTTGAATTTCCTTATCAATGATTCCCACTTCCATGGCAAGCACAAACAAGTAGGGAGATAGAGGGTCGCCCCTGTCCCTGTCTCCCCTTCTGAGGGAAGTTCAATCGCCAAATTAGTAATTGGAAAAGAAGGCTGCTTTCATACGCCGGAAGAATGGAGCTAATCTCCTCAGTGCTTGCAAGCCTTCACATCTATTGGTCGTCCACTTTAAGGCTTCCGGAGAAGATCTTGAAATCCATTTTATTGAGCATTTGGGATTTTTTTTGGTCAAGCCCCGAATCCACCTATAAGATCTATACAATCAGTTAGTCTAATGTAGACCGAAGGATGAAGGTGGATTGGTTTTAAGAACTATTTAGGGTTGGAATAGGACTGCCATGTTAAAGCTTTTCTGGAGAGTAGTTAATGATAATGGGTCCATTCAACGATGCAAAATATTACAATGTAATAAAAAAAAATAGAATGAATATAGAATTATATTTATATATATATATAATTTAGATATTATAATGCTAATGGGTTGCCCGGGACTCGAACCCGGAACTAGTCGAATGGAGTAGATAATTTACTTGTTAAAAAGTAGGTAAAAAAAATCCCCCCCCCCCCCCCCCCCAAGCCGTGCTTGCATCTTTCATTGCACACGGCTTTGCCTATGTATACATCTAAAACTCAGTTCATTCCCTAGAGGGGACTCTAATAAGAAAGTTGAATACTTAGTCGATCAACCCTTACTCTTACTGTATAAACATTTAATAATAGAAATGAATGAATTGTTTTGTTATCTCTTCATTCATTTAAGAATAAGTTCCATTTACACGGTCTCATAATCAACTTGATTTAATTTTACTTGATCAATCGGAAAGAAGAAGGCAGAGGTAAACTCCCCAACTCGATCAATGGGTGCTCATTGGTCTTCTTGAAACTCCCCAACTGCCACAGCTTTCGATTGGGGGAGCCTCGAGCATCCAGTATATGACATTAAGGAGTATTCCCTAATTGAGTAGTCAACTCATAGAACAAGCATGTAAGCGAAGCAAGAAAAAGGCTTTCAATTTTTCTTTTTCAAATCTCTCATCTGGTCAACAACATTCTTTTATTCAACAAATACATCCCATGCCTGGAACGAGTTGAAGGAGGAGGGGGGTTGCGCTTCTGATGGGTCAGCTCGGGTAGGTCTTTGTAACTCATCTCAAAGAAAAGGTCAACAACAAGAAAGGCCGCTACCTATTTCGGATTTCATAGGGCTTCTAGTCCCCATAAGGGAAATACCCTTAATGAAAGATGATTTCGAAGTGAATGAACCTATTTTGGGGTTCAAAGCTAATCCTGCTAGCTATAGCTATGATAACCAAGTAAGTCTGAGCCTAAATGAAGACTGGTTACATCTACGTAAAGCGTAGGTCCTTTTCTATTAAGGTAAGGCAGGCGGAGGAAGACTAGACGACGACCCTTAGTGCATAGCCCGACCCGGTTCCTGCTGCGGGCGAACCGACGGATAGCAGGTCCATACTGACCAAGCGGCGCGACGACCGCATGATCTCCCGGACGACGAGACCGGCACCGTTGAAGGCAGCGATACCGAAGGCAGTGAACAGATGGACCAGGAGGCGCTGGACTCCTACCTGGACGGGGATCCCCGCTGCGAAGAATTGCATAATTCAGCCTGGTAAGAGGGGCTGTACAATGGAAGGAGAAGGGATATAACCGAGGACCCTATTATTTATTAATATACCACCCTATCAACTAAAAGAAGGTGGTCGGCGCATCTGTTGAAGGGGCTTCCCCTTTTGGTCAGGAATGCCCTTCCTTATCTTAGTCGACTTATTAACCTCTATAAGTCGGATTCATCCCAAATGGAAGAATCGGATTAACCGCCTCTTCTGAGAATACACTTCTCATAAGGCGATCCAAAAACAAGCTACCTTTGAATAGTAACAAGACCAAGAACGGATTTGCACCGATACCAAGGCCTGTGATAGTAAGAGTAGTTTTTCGAGATTAGGTTACACGGAACACCAAAAAAATCTCTATTAAAGAAGGACGTCGCTGGTGCAACTCTTATTCTTCTCTGTGAAAAGCTATCTCCATAACTATCAAAGTGGCATCCGATCCTCGGGCACGACATGATCGGTCTTTTTGCGTTGAGAGTGACTACGCCCTATAAAACGGATTTGATCCATGGTTAGTTCATCCCTGTGGTTTTGAAAACACCCTCCTAGCTCCATAGAAAGTATGACGGAACGACATTTGAAGGTCAACTATTCTTAGATTTTAATATCTATGAAAACCTGTGTTCAAGGGTGTGAAAAGACGACAAGCAAAGACAGGCGAGTCTCTCACCTATTCTTACGAAAGGGAAGGACGTATGCGAATTCATGCTGGTGAAGTACGAGTCAGTAGCTTTAGTAGTAAGTAGCTCTCTTGTCTTTAGTCAAGTAAGCCCTAAGTAGGCGAGTCGGAAAGGCAGCAAGTAAGGATTAGTTGTTTTCACGATCTCAATTCGACGTTGGAGTTGTTTCCTATCGATAGCTTGACCCTCTTTCTTCTGTGATAAAATCAATCCTATTGTTAGCCGATCAAGAAAGAGTGATTCAAAAACTAGCTAGAGTGCGTTGAGTCCCGTTATGAGCCCTTACTCGTAGCGTAGTTTTGGAGTGGAGGGAGTCCTTTAGATTGGCGGATGAGATTTTCAGCGTCAGCAAAGGTGACGTTTGGTTCTGTTTCAGTAGTGGGGGTTGCTTCGGCGCCCCATTATTAGTAAGGCGTTGACTCTGACTTCCTGATAAAATTACCATGTATCTTGATCAACTAATCTTCTTTGCAGGATACCCACTCGGAAGAGGATGAGGCTCCTACCCCACTTCCCCAAGAATCGGCCAACCAGGAGGTGGCCGTTTCTGCTCAATCGTCCCAACAGGTGGCTCCGGTCCTTCCTGAAGTAAGTGTTAATCATAATAATGGGTGATCCTTACACTTAGCCATTTCTAACTTCGCTTATGGGATTCTCAGGGAACCTTGGACCAAGCCCCTCTTAGCGGCCAGAGAGTCTGAAGAATAAATTCCTCTGCAGGACAAAGCTCTAGAGGAGGTGGCTCCTGTGGCCACGGATCAACAGGTAAATTGACCTCTGACTTCCCAAAGACTTAGTTTTAGCTAAGCGTTAACTTCATTTGATGGTGCAGAGGGATCTGTCCGAACAGACGGGGACGATGGCTCAGAGCGAACCTTGAGCGATCAACACCCCCAGCAGTTGAGGGACAACTTCAAGAGACTCCTCATCTGGCCGATTCCACACCTCGAGATGTTCGGCCTGAGGCTACACCGGTAAGTACTCTGCCTTTTTTGTTAGAACACTTTGCTTGAAATACACCACTGTGAGTGTTTTGATGGTGCCCGTAGGAGGAAGGTCTTCAGGAGCCAACCTCTCAAGCTCCTACAACAACTCTGGCTTTGGAACAGACCAGTGGTGGTCAAGCGGAAGAACGGAATGATCCACCGACCGATGGCCAAGATGGTCAGACTTCCAGTGCAACTTCAGCCACTGAGGGCCAAGTTCTGGCCGAATAGGTTAGTACTATTCTGAACCCCATCGTCCTTTGAAGGGAATGATGGACTAACCTTAATGTTCTCTTATTCAGGTAGCTTCAAGTATACCTATTGCTAGAGATGAAGTTCAGACTTCACAGGATCAAGTGCCAGCTGCTGAAGACCAAGTTCGGGCCGATCAAGTGAGTACTCTAACTTCTCATAATGGCTATATTTCCTGGTTAAGTAACAAATACTTAACTCTTTTCTTAGGGAATTGAAAGTTTGCCATAAACTACTATCGAGATTCTTCGGAGCTTGAGCGCATCGCTTTCCATTAGCTCCTTGGGTGGTCAAGGAGTCAATCTTTCCACTTGTGCAAACTCTTCTAAAATCGGGTCAAGACACACTCTCTCGATAAGCTTTGTCCTTTTGATTTGAGTTCATAATAACTGGCGGGTTTCATTAATGAAAAGAAAAGCGGAGGCCCCCTTTTTATTAGTAAGGCTGCTAGCATTGTGGTTTGGAATCGATTCTTTATCAATGGCCCACCCTTTGTTTGAACATTGTCAATGATCGAACTTAAAGATATGAACTGAGTGCCATTTGATGAGTAACTGAGAACAAATGAGAGGGATATAAAAAGAATGAAGTAATGAAAGAGGTAGTCATTGCTAGTAGTAACGACTTGTTACGATCCATTGGTTCATATAGAATCCATGTCCTAGGTGTATCAAAAAACATTCTTTTCGCTAAGCGTATATAATAAAATAGAGTGAAAGGGTCCACCCCGAAACCAAGGGGGTACTAACTAACAGCCGAGTCCTCTCCGAACCGCAGGAGATAGTTGCCCATCATACGGCTCACCAACTTCACTTGCCTCTATGGGGGGCTCGCTCCGGGCAGGTTCGGATCACTTACAATACACGGCTCTACGAAGGAAGGGGTTGGGTTAGGAGCGTTTTCAATAGGATTATTTTTCTGTATTTGTTCGATGAGAAATGCGAGTCTGTTTTGTCCACTTTCTCCATCCCCCTCTATCAAAATGATCAAAAAGGAAGGCGCGCTTGCTTCTTATTCCCGTGTTTGATCTCTTCCATCTCTGCCTCGCTCGTTGTCACCTATGTTGAAGAAAGGTTTTGAACCCTGTAGAGAATGAAGAGGGGCCAAGGATTTTCCTCTCAACATTCTCGAGGCTCTTCCATGATTGGGAATAAGGCCCCGTTGCCTGGGCGGGGGATAAGGAGTAAAGATTGAAGCCCCCTTAGCTCTGCCAGGCACTGGACAGGGGTTAGCTCTGTAAATGTGTAGAGCCAAGTGTAGTGTGGTGTAGTAGTAGGCACTTCTAGGCTCCTTCCCGGCTACTGACTGGATCACTTCAGTGCTTCGGGTACTACGGACCCTCTGCCATCCATTGCAACATAGCCGTTTCATGAGCGGGGGGGCTAAGCGCAGTTCTTTGAAGCAAAGGTTGAATGAAATCGATTCTTTTTTAGATATAAAAATATAAATCGGATAGGATAGATGGATGGATCTATCTTTCTATTCATATATATTTATTACTAAAAAATGGATTTATATAGTTAAGTAGCGTAGCAAGAAGCCCCAAATCCTTGATTTGGCCAGGAAAGACTGCACTACTTTGGGCCCAGGAAGCGAAGGGAATGAGCTCGGTTGCTTCTCCTCCACACTTATATTTCTCCGTGCCCGTTCCGCATGCGTTTCGCGCGCCATTGGCGCTTTGCTCTCCTCTTATTCTTCATTCGACGGTTCGGATGGACTTCGCCGTTCTTTCCCAACTAAAATTGAAAAGGCTGTATCACATCGAGATGTCGATTCGTTTTCCGCCCCGAATGAGATGGGGAATTTGTAACCCCCTATTTATACTTTTGGGCCCTTCATCTTTCTGAATCGAGGCCCGGCCCGGCTCGCGTCGTTCCAACAACCAGCGGGGAGCACCTCAGTATACGATCGCGCGCAGTAACTGGGAGTCCTATTACACCTAAGGCCAACTTCAATTCACCAAACCAAGGTTCATCTCGTGTAGTGATTGTGGACTCGTACAAGGATATGGTGTAGACGGTTGATGTAACAGACTCGACCCTATCTTTCGTAGCATGCATTCCAATCCGTGTCGCAACTGATTCGGTAAGCTACGTGTCCGGTGCCCCAATTTGAGTAATGGAACTGCCTTCGGTCTCCCAAACTGACTTACTCATGGCAACCTTCTGGCCGCCCAACGACCTATAACGCTAGTCACTACTCCCACTGGGGCTAGGAAGTAAGCCCCACAACCCAAAGCGGCGAAGAACAAATAGAATTTGCTACAAAAGCCGGCTAACGGGGGTATTCCTGCGTATGAGAACATAGTAATGGAGAAGGTAATAGCTGAAATAGGATTCGTTTTGGCTAGAGCGCCCAAATCCGCTATATATTTGACACGGCTTTGTCGTAATGCTGAAACTATGGCGAATGCATCTATCGTCGTTGATGCATAAATAAAGATACCAATTAGTAGTGATTGAATTCCTTCTATGGTTCCACATGAGAAACCAGTACGAATATAACCTACATGTCCAATTGAACTATGAGCTAGAAGTCTTTTTACTTTCGTTTGGGCTATGGCGGCCAGTGCTCCTAAGATCATAGAAGCAATGCTGCAGAAAAAGAAGATTTTTTTCAATGTAGCTCCATAGGAACCATAAATAGAAACACGTGAAATATTAACAGAAATAGAGATTTTAGGCGCAATAGAAATGAATGCTGTAACCGGGGTGGGTTAACCCTCATAGATATCAGGTGCCCACATATATAGAGTCAAAAGAGATATGGAGTCCGAAGGGGAGGGGGGTTTTCTTCGGGGCTCGAGAGATGGAATAGATAGGGCCCACAAGTTTTTAATTCGCCGCTGGGGAATTCACATGAAAGGGAATGAGGAATTCTCAATGAAAAAAGCGCTCTCTGAACCGAACGTGAAAGTAGTTTTCCATCAGATGGTTGTTCCCGTAACTCTACTCTCGACTTGGATTATATATCCAAAAAGGTCCACTCTCGTTCTTTCGTCTACTCTGAAGTGGATTCTCTCTTTTGTAGTAGATGCCGAACCTGCTGACCCATTGACTAAGAAGAGGGCGGGCGCTGCAGCTACATGGAACCCTTCCTTTCTGTTGTTGCCAGCCCTTTCCCGGGCCAAGCCGGAATTCTTTATTATAAAGGGCAGGCAAAGCCCGAAGGCTGCTATCCTAATAGGCCAGCGGGCGGAATGAGGAGAGGGCCTGGCAATCATACCACCGCGGTCGAAAAAGCGTGTTCCCTTCAGATAACACGCACCGTAGGCCATCCTCGGCCTTCTTCGTTTTCGATGAAAAAAAAATATCGATCTCCGAAAGCGTTTTCCTTCCCCCGCCGCATCTCCCTCCCTTCGTCGAGCCTTTCCTTTAATGGTTGGGGGAAGCATTCCCTTATCTGAACTTGGTGAGCATTCTTTCCAGCCTTACTCAAATAGGGGGTGGGTTGAACATAGGCTCAAACATGATTTGAAGGGTCCTAGCTACGCCATGCGTTCAATACAAAATCTGGAAAGCTGCAGGGATGACAAAAAGAGGAGTAGAATAGACATCCCTTTAGATGTCTATGTATGCTTTATCATCTCCCGATTCTTTTTTATATCGTTATTATCTGCTCTCTCTAAAACAAAAATGGAGAGAGAAAGAGCAGACTCCTTCGGACCCTATATCGAACACTCATTCCTATCTATTGATAGAAAGATCTTCGTCAAATACCGGACTTTGCCTTTTTTTAGGAATTCCTCATATCCAAGGCAGCTTACCACAAGCACCCCACCCCATACGACTAGTTAGGGGGGTTGTTCGCCTTTTGAATCAAACAAAGTAAAGTAAGCAGTAAGGGCTTCATAGCTACTTTCATTCTAAAGGAAAGCGAAAAACCAACCTTTAGTCAATAGGAGCCCTACTTCCCTCTTTGCGACCTCATCACTTCAAATCAAGCGCAAACCCATTTCTTAGTCATCGGGCGGAGCGCACCTTTGGTACTTCAGTAGGGCGGGCTGTTTGATAGTGACTTATTTCGTTTGGTAGGGCGACGAAAGGCTACTTCAATCTAGGAAACAACCGGAAACTCGAGAGGGTAGCCTTTAGAAGAGTTCGCCGGTAACCCAAGCTCCTTCCTTTTGATTATGTCGTGACGCTGACTGAATCCAATCCATAAACCCGGAAACGAAACAAAGTTTGTTCCCTTTCGTCATGTAGGTAAAGTAGGCATACGAAGCACTTCACGCTTTGCCTTAGACTCTATTCGAACAAAGCAAAGAAGGCGGCGGAATGGAGAAAGGAAAGGGACAAGGGCGATCTTGCTTGGCGCGAAGGCTGCTGGTTCGGGGGTAGAGTACAGTACTAAAGGTCCTCGGACTTCCAGATGGTTTTTCTTTTGGGCAGCTGTTCACCGTTGGATCTCGCTAATACAGCCCCCTATAGTTTTTGTTACCGAGATATTTTTTTTTTTCATTGTTCCCAGGGATTTTTTGGGTAATCCGCTCCCATGCTGCAAACAGTCAAATCTAAACTGAACCTTGTCGGTCTTCTTTCTTTCCTCGCGAGCAGGAAGCACACCAGCAGCGTGCGTTGCATGATTCTACTGTGTTTTTTGCATTTGACTGGGTGGACAGTTGACCGGAAGATAACTTCGATTCACCCGGCCAGCAGGCGGGTGGCATGCTTATCTTGTGTGACAACACTACAGAGCGAGTGGCTCTTCTAGGCGGGTAGCTGTGTGACAACACTCCAGAGAAAGCGACGCTTTCGTGTAACATGCTATGGTCTCAACACCCTTACGAGGTAGTGATGAGTTTCACGCACTCTAAGCCCGGCCCGCGCGCGGTTAGGAAGATTGGCCGAAATCTGAGCGGTACCACCCACCCCACCCTACCACCTATAGGTGGCCGTACGTCCTACAGCTGCCCGAAAAGGAACTGCAGTGATCTTGAATAGGAATCCTACAGCGATAAATAGAATCCCCATAAAAATACCACTAGATCGAGCACCAGTGATTTCGTAGCCGGTCAAAATCTTGGCTAATTGATCGAAGTGGGTAGCTTCAGTAGACCCATAGATCATGGAACAAATAGGGTGGGTAGGCCCAACCACCACACTACACGTATAGACGTGAACCCCCCTCGTTATCGTACGTGCGACTCTCACCGCATACGGCTCGCACAAAGACTCCTAAATCCATCCCGAGCCTTTTCTTCCACCTCTCCTCTCCAATCCTCGATCAAACTTGCGTTCCCTAGGTGCTATGAAATGGGGGTCTTTCCTTCGCCTATCGTATGTATCGGCTTGGCTTCGTCCCGAACCAAGGAGGCATTCTGGCGGGCGCGTGCGAATAAAAGACTACGACTACAAGCCAAGCCGGAAGCGAGTCGCTTATATTCTCGTTGGGATTGGATATAGATGGAGAATCTATAGATCGTAGTAGTTCGCCAACCTCTCTAACTAACATACGATACAATTTAACTTCACGACACGGCCAAAAAAAAGAAAGAGCTTCGCTCGGTTGGCCTTCCTACGCTGACGAATGCCTCATTTCTCTTCTTTGAAGTCTACAACAAACAAGTGGGAGAGGCAGGATTCGAACCTACGTACAAAAACTTCAACAGATTTACAGTCTGTCGCTTTTGACCACTCGGCCACTCTCCCCTTTCCGGGTCGAGGCCCCCTTCGTCGCTTCCGGCTAAGCATCTTTCGGCGGAGGAAGGGAGGCGACTAGTCGCTTCTGGCGAAGCTGTGAGTTCATGAGCAAGTGAATGAACGAGCCATGTTTCTAAAAGGAGTGACCATCTTTGTTTTCTTCCCTTCCCCTATCCCTTCAAAGAATAAAAAAAGCTAGCGCTTTACTATACTATAATATAATAGAAAGTAAGGCTCTTCTGCTGAGCAAAGCTATGAGCCTACCTTTCTCGACTCGAGCCTACTTAAATAGCCTACACTTACCAAGCCTAATCTACTAAAATAGGGCTACATCAAACAAGCTTTCCCCCTTCCCTTGTTGTGGGTCGCGCCTCATCGCAGGCACTGAATGAATGAAATGAGTGGAGATCTTCCTTCCCCCTTGCTAATTACCAAGAACTTCGTTGCCACTAGTGGCGAAAATCAAATTAGACCATCCCACGCAAAAACAACTCGGAGCCTAAAAAGAAGAGAGTTCAGTCTACAAGAAGCTGGCAGAGCTTTAGCCATTGGACCACATCCATCTATCCACAGTAACCCTTTTCTTGTTCGTTCTTCGAATGACACTAGTGGAGACTAATTCCGGCTAATGAAGATACTACTTTAAACTCTCCCTCTCCCCATTTATTCTTACTTTTAAAAGCGAGATCTAAAGCTTGATTATAGAAAGAAGATAGGGTCGATCCTTCTTCTCCCTAAGAATTGAACGAACCAAGTTCACCTATACGAGAGTGAGGAATAAAAACCAACAATCAACTTATAACTTTTGATGTCCCACGATTCTGCTAGTTTAGAAAGACAATCGAAGGACAGGGGTCGCTAGGTCTGAAAAGCGATAACTAAAAAATCTCCCCAAGTAGAATTTGAACCTACGACCAGTCAGTTAACAGCCGACCGCTCTACCACTGAGCTACTGAGGAAAAACGGACTTAAGGAAGCCTACTCTCGTTCTTTGGACCAACCTATGACCGAACAAAAATGAGTTCGTCACTCTTTTATTCAATCATAGAATCGATTACAATCAAGCTGAAAAAGCCCCTACCCTAAATATCTATTTTTTATGGGATATTTGAAGAAGCGCAGGTTTGGAACCCTATACAAGGGGCTGGTCTCGATCTCGCTCGGTGGTGTCCCTCTCGATGATTGTTGACTCAACATTGATTTCGTGCTTGAGTTGGAGGGAGATCCCTCCATCCATCGAGTGAAGTAATTCGCTATCGGAAATTTATCCGCCGCGTATCTCATGCCATGCTTCTTGTTTCTCTGAATCGGTTCCTAGTGTCAGTCAATCAAGATTCGCCATCAAGAAAGGGAAGAGCCTTTACTTTAGGTTATGCCGGTCTCGTCATTCACGCAATTCCCCCGTCCATCGATTGATCACGCGAGTACGCACCCAGTCAGCACATAGCGAATGAAAAAAGCGTTCATCCTGGATTCTCTTCCTCAATAAAAATTTCTATCAATTATCAATGGATCCCTATTCATCGGTCAAAGTCTCCATGACGGTTTCACGCCCCTCTACTAAGAGGTGCACCATGTTGATAGGAATCGGCAAAGACCTTCTTGTACATGTCCTCGAGGGCAGCATTCATGGCAATCAGAACTACTTTCTCCCGAGGGCATGGTATGGATTTGTTCTTGGTGTTGTTTAATAGATGTTCGAGTGCCTCTTTTCCCCGTCCGATAATATCCATCCGCTCTAAGTGGGCGAGCTAGAATCCTTATGTCAGGTTGGTTGTTCAAAATACTTTCTCTTTACCCTTTGCATCTTCATCTTTTCGAAAGCCCAGACCCATTATTCTGGATCTTCATTAGTCCTATTTCAGGTGCAAAGCCTCTTCAATAAAGACCTCTTTCTCCCCCATTTATCATTTTGTTGATTGAAAGAGAATAAAGGCTATCCATTGAGTAAAGGGAGGGTTTTCTACAGTGATTCGGGCGGTTGGTGGCCCCTTCGAGAGTTACGGGTCCTTGCCGCTGCATGAGTGGTAGCTCACGCTCAAAAATCCTCTGACACGAGCCCTAGTCATTGCGCTGCTGTCCCTTTCCCGGCTTCGCTTACCCGATTTGCACTTCTGATTGGTTCCATCCATCCCCGACCCTAATGAATCGAGTATGAAGGGGTCAGTCAAGCGGTTTGGGGTTTCGGTCGGTTCCCGTTCGCCTGCCCTCCTCATAGTCCATTAGTGGGTGGGGTGGTAAACTTAGAGGGCGCCCGCCTCCTCTTCAGACGTGTCCTCGACAACCTGGCGGTTGTTCGGTCTCCGCTTTTGGGGGCGGGAGTGCTTGGTTGCTGGGGTTTCCTTTTCCTCAACCAATTCGGTTGTGTCAGCCTTGAGAGATTGGTCTAACATTTTGTTATGAGCTGGCTCTGGCTGGACAAAGATGGATTGAAGGTAAGATAGATTTGAGTTTAAGTGGCACAGGACCTTCGATCGACCATAGGGCGTATTCTACCCTTACCGAATTCATTCTATTGAAGCATAACGTAAAAAGCTCCTTCTCATATTGCATTTGTTTGGTTTGGAAGTTCCAGAATGTTGTCTGTGGATTTCTAATAAAGGAAAGACCCCTAATACTATGCTATGTCATTTGATTGATTCAAGTTCCATGCTGCTCACCACTCCTCGAGGCCAAGGACGGGGTCGAACCGTCATTCCAGGATTTGCAGTCCGATACATTTCCATTATGTTACCTAGCCAAACCCGCCACCTCATGTGCCAAAGTCAAACGTTCTTCCTTCCCCGCTCCCTCTTTTTCTACATATGCGGCGGTAGGTTACCAGAGAAGAGGGGACAACTTCTTTCTCCTTTGCCTTGCTCAATCTTCCCTTTCTGATTGAAAGTAGCAAGCCACTCCACTACTGGTACAGAGGCCATATAGAAGGTTGCTTCTTCTATATGTTCAGGCGAAGAACATATAGAAGCTAGCTCTTGTCTTGTAAGCAACCATGCCTATATACTATATAATAATAATATAATTTGGCTTACAAAAGTGGTCTTACTAAAAGTAAGTAAGTAAGCAACCAGTTCCGTTCCAAATAACATGGCTTTTCACTATTCCTTTCCAGAGAAGGTTGCTCATCCAGCCCAGCGGATCCATTGTTTATGCGGCAGTGCAATGCAGCTGAAAAACGTAAGCCCCCTTTTTATTAGTAAGGTATAGGTTGGGGAAAACTCCAAAACTAGGGTTCCAAAAAGCTTACCTTATATTAGATTAAAGTTTTAGAAAGGGGCACCCCCATTATACCCCTAAACTACAAGCTAGCGCGCAACGGCTTTTCAGCTGTTGTTGCTTGCTGCTTGCAGGCTCGAAAATATTTCTTTCGCCCCTCCTTCCTGTCTCCATTCTGATTTATTCGCTTCTTCCTTCGCACAAGCGCCCATATCTATGCCTTGTTGTGTTGCATTTTGTGATCCTCCGCTTCAGTCTGCATTTTTCGGATAGCCGGGATCAGACGTTGATTTCCAATTGAAATGTCAGCTCCAGGGTTTGGGCGGCCCATCTGGTTAGTTCAGCTATCACTGCTGGAAGCCCCTGCGGTTGTTCGGCTGCGTACTCCCCGTCTGCGTATCTCACACTCCCAAAGCATATTTTTTATTTCATATTTCCTTTCTTGCATCTCTCTTTCTATCCATAGGTTGGCTTCGTGCAAATAGATGTTTGCCGGGGGAGATTGGTGCTCCTTGAGGTATACCCTTCTGGTGGGTTGTTCCCTTATCTGTCTTTTACATCCAGTGCCCGTACTGCGTCAGAAAATCTTCGTCTTCGATCTCTCTTCGCAACGCAATAAAGAAGTCTAACAGTTTCTCTCGACATCTGTCTTTTAAGTCATTGATCTCATATCTAGTTGCAGGGGGGGTCTGCGTTCACTATTAATCCTACGCCCGTCCATTCCTTTCAATCTTGATCCCGCCCTTAGACTCGTTACGTTGTTCGACTGAACTCGTTGGCTCCACGCTCTATTCGGTCGTAACTCGGTTCGAGAACCTTCTCTTATAGATTCCTTTCACCAAGTCATCGCCAACAATCAGCTCTTATCCCTTGGTGTCAAAGGGCGAGTTCCTTTCTTGTATTGCCCAAAAACTTTCTTTATTCTCATTGGAGAAAGACTCTCCCGCGGCAAGGTTTTACACATAGGGCCAGCAACTTTGCTTTCTTTATCTCGTTTGCCGTTAGTCCGTCTAGCGCCTTTCGGTTGGGGTTCGCCCCGAGGGTTAGACCGCTTGGGTTATATTTTATAGTATCGAAGGCAGTCAACATCTCAGCATTCTTCTCCCATTAGACTTGTAAATCCTTTGCTCTTTTTCCTTCTCTCTTCCAGCTCTATCCCTCTAATTACTTTATTTGACAGTGGCAGAGAATACAACTCTATCAATAACAAGAAAAAGTAGCAATGTTGTTTCAAATGGTTTGAGCTTGGAAGCAACCTGCTATCTATCCATAGGTGAGAACAGACTGCTATTGGCTGCTTCACCTATCTATTCTATTATGGCCGGCTTGGAGATATCAGAGGAAGACCATCATCTCTATCCGGGTACGATCATAGCTTCATTCATTCGTTGAACCTTGGGGATAACCATTAGCATTGAGGTCAATCACCACACCACCTCTATCATACATACTTAATTATACGACGCGAGAGTGCATGGTCAACACACACCTAAAGCGCCTACGTTCGCTTGCAGCTAATACAACCACAACCTAACTTGCACGAGATTCAACAACCGATGTATATGGATGGCAGAGGGGACGGCATCCTCCTATAATAGTTAGCAGTACTGAACAAGCGAGTCATCGGTCCGGGGAAAGAAAAGGACCGCCTTTGAAAAAAAGGGAAGTCAACCTACATTCACCTGCCACCTTAGAAGAAGCCTTATCATAAAGCTTTGGAAGTTGAAAAATTCCACAGGTTTCCTAACCCTAGGCGAATAACTTCTCAACCCGGGGAGTCTCAGACCCGTTCCACCACATTTGATAGGTTTAGAGGGACTTTACAATACGGGCCATCTGCCTCTATAGGAAGCAACAACCCGATCCAAAAGATCAATGTTAGGGGAAGTCGTAGTCCCTAATTCTCGTCAGGACAGCTCCATTATTGGGTGTTTCAACTGCCATGGCAAGGGACACATTGCATCGTGTTGTCCCCATCGCACCCTAGCTCTAGGTCAAGAGACAGATGAACCCTCTGCTAAAGAAAATGTTGACCAAGTAGTTGACCCTTTAGAGGATCCCAACTATTCTAAAGAAGAAAATGATGAAGATTGGGACAATGATGAGACTTCCATCAATGTCATGAGGTGTATCTTGTCTACCCCTGTAGGAAAAGATGATTGGAAGAGAACTAGCATTTTTCACACCTTTGTTAAATGTGGTGATAAAGTTTGCAAAATTGTGATTGATGGAGGAAGTACTTTGAATGTAATTTCAGAATCAGGAGTAGCGAGAATGAAACTGAAGCCAGAACCACATCCGAGTCCGTATAGAGTAGCTTGGGTCAACAAAACTTCATTACCAGTTTCAGAGAGATGCCTAGTCCCTATCCAATTGGGTGATTATTCTGAAAAGATCTGGTGTGACGTCCTCCCTATGCTATGGACGTAGCCCATGTACTTCTTGGTCGCCCTCGGATCTTTGATTTAGATGTGACTGACTAGTCGCGGGAGAGAAAATACCCACGTCTTTAAGCATAATGGGAAATCTCTCATGTTAAGACCAGCAAAGCCCACAGAAAAGGAAAAAGAATCCTGACATAGGTCTTTATCTCAGCCTGCTCAGAAACATCTCCACATTTTGAACAGAAGAGAGTTTGAAAAGGAAGGCAAAGAATCTGGACTGGTGATAACATTAGTTACTTAGGAAGTTCCTCTGAATTCATCTGACAGACCAGTAGTTTTATCACCTGAGGTCACAAAACTACTAGAAGAATTTCATGATGTCACTCTAGCTGAGCTAGCAAATGAATTGCCTCCGTTGAGAAATATTCAGCATGCAATTGATTGTTTCCCTGGGTCCCAATTGCCAAATCTTCCACATTACAGAATGAACCCGAAAGAGCGTGCTGAATTACAACGGCAAGTAGAGGGGCTCGTACAGAAAGGCTTTATTAGAAATAGCCTCAGCCCATGTGCCGTTCCTGCCCTTTTAACCCCAAAGAAAGATTGTTCATGGAGAATGTGCATTGATAGTCGCGCCATTAACAAGATCACTATTAAGTACGGATTTCCTATACCGCGACTTGATGATATGTTAGACTTAATGGCGGGTTCTCGATGGTTTTCCAATATTGACTTGCGTAGCGGCTACCATCAAATCCACATAAGACAGGGTGACGAGTGGAAAACTGCCTTCAAAACTCAAGATGGAATGTACGAATGGTTAGTTATGCCCTTTGGATTATCAAATGCCCCTAGTACATTTATGAGGGTAATGCCTCCAGTTTTACGTCCATTCATTGGGAAGTTTTTAGTAGTATATTTTTATGAAGTTTTGATATATAGCCGGTCCAAGGAAGAACATCTAGATCATCTTCGACAGGTCCTTGAAACACTTCGTGCTGAAAAGTTATATGTCAATCTTAAGAAATGTTCATTTTTGCAGGCATAATTTTTCTAGGATTCATAGTTTCTGCGCAAGGTATAGCAGCTGCCCTTAAGAAAGTGAGAGCAATTCGAGAGTGGCCTGAACCTAAATCTATTTCAGAAGTGCGTAGTTTTCATGGATTAGCCACCTTTTATAGACATTTCATTAAGGGCTTCAGTTCCATCATGGCTCCCATCACAAACTACATGAAAAAGAGAGAATTTCAATGGAATACAGCTGCTAAAAGAGCTTTCACCGACATTAAACCAAAAATGACTGAAGCACCGGCCGGGAAGGAGGGAGCGGGAACCAGAAAGATTCCTATGAGCCCATGCGCGATCGTGCAAATAGATAGGGTTCGGTATTACGAATCCAAATACTATGGGATTGGACATCTGGCGATACAAAACCTCCCTCCCGGTGGGACAAGTGGTAGTACGATTCAAGGGAATTGGACACTCCCGGAACGCATATACCAAAAAACGTTAGTAGCAAGGGAACCTCTTATTACAGATCTCACCTATCCCTTATTTAGTAGCAATGTTCACTACTGCCGCTGTTGCGGAGCACTCGCTCGTAGGTTTTAGTAGACATCGGTATGATTGTTGGATGTTATAACTCATAAGGCGGAGTACTATTAACAACCATCTCGCTCGCTGGTCTTTTCGACCGTATCATCGACCACGATCAAATCCCGCCCGCATTCGGGATCGGGCGGAGGCCTTAAATCAGTAGGGCAATAGTATAACTATTATTGACCTGACCCCTATCACTTAAAGGCACGCCTACTTTCTTCAAGATACGAAACGAGCAGCCGGAAACGGCTGTCCCTATTGTATTTTAGATGGAGTCATCAACAGGGCTAAGAATCTTACCTTTATTTAAAGAGGGGCAGCGGTATCACGCTCTTCTGTGCTCGTAGGTTGACTCCCCTATGCATCCCGGCTAAGGTCTCACAAACGTGCACTTCCCTTACGCATCCAGCCGCTTCACTAATGTGAATAGGTTATACAGAAGGGCGGGTTGGTTATATACTCTTATGCGCGCTCCTTCTTCGAACCTTTTGGTATGTATTGCCCCCTAACTATAGATGAGATCCACCAGACGATAAAATAAATTCCGCACTGCTGCTGAGTCGTCGGACTTATCCACCAAGGGATTCGTGGAATTTCTATGGATTGCGTTGGGGGAAATCTACCAAAGCTAGGCAGATAGATAGATTCCTTTCCCGCTGCTAAGGGAGAGCAAGAAAGAAAATAAAATGATTGTTTTTTAACCAGCGCCCCCTTTTGGGTATGCAGGTTCTAAGAGTCCTCTCACTACCAACCAACAGACATCATCTGGCTGGGTCTTGCCGGTATCAACAACGAACAAAATGAAAACAACAACTAACTATGGCTCTTGGCCCAGACAACGTCCTAGGCGTAGGGGAGATCGGAGCAATAGGGAACGCCTAGACGTTCTTTCTGCAGTAAGTAGATCGAGAGGTCGTTCCGCCCCTTGTCCCCGAATATGGGTAATATATTCTCATACAATGTTGCTCCAATCTGACCTAGCTGGCGAGCGATCCCAGTTCGCGACAGAGAACAAGACAGCAATCGAGCGTACCTTTGTTCGCTTCTTCTCCACCAAGCACGAAAGTTTAAGGATAACTGTAGGTTGGTGGCTACCTAAGGAAACTCCGATTCAATCCGCCCACCGGCTGGGAGGCATCTACCTCATCCCGATCACAAGGAGAGGTTCACCATGATGGGGGGTACTTATTCTTTTCCCTTCCGGAAAGAATTAAATGCATAGGGGACCATCCTTTTGTTGCGGCATGCTCCTCAGATTTACGGATTCGCAGGGGGTGGAACGACCTACTTAGTTGACTGACAATGACAAAGGCTTGCGAAACTAAGTAGAGCCTTTTGAATTGAATCTTAAGTAGTCTATCAGTGGTGCAAAGCGGCGTTGCCCCTTTTCAGTAGGGGAGCGAAAGGTTAGACCTTAGAAAGTCAGCGAACAGCGGTTCTTCTATGTAGGTATGGCGTTCCCCCTTGACTCTCCTAAGGTCGAGCTACGTTACTTCGTAACCTTTTCGTAGCGTAGGAGAATGAAGGCTACGCACCGGCGCTCTCTTATCTATTAGCCTAAGAGTCTTCGCTAACTCGATCGCCTATTATACTATACAATTAGTAGGCTAGGCTAACTCAACTGCTTGCTTCTACTAATGTAGGGCTAAGTAGCTCATTTTCCTTTTTTATAACCCATTCTCATTATCTTTCATAAGTAAAGTAGGCGAACCTATAGGTCCTTAGTAACATTGACAAAGAAGAACAGCCGGTTAAAAGACAGCGAATCTTTTTATTTATATCTTTCTATTATTATATATGATATAAATAGAAAGATATTTTATACTCTATTATTTTATATTCTATTATAGGCCACCTTAACAAGCTACCCTTCCTCTTGATTTGAGGTGCGAAGATCTTTTTTTTATGACTTCCATTTATCGATCCCGACCCAGAAAAGTGACCGACCAGGGCCCTATTGATGAATGAAAGTGAAAGAAAGGGTTTATGAGCCCTAGCCCTGTAAGCCCACACCTGTGTAGAGTAGATCGTTCAACACCTGCGGCACAAACCCATTTTTGACCTATTGGTTCTAGTTTCATAGGCGACCGAACGACCGCCCCCTAATTACTAGACCAACCTGCTATAATAATTCCATAAACACCTAGCGAAGATATGGCAAACAAATAAAGTATCCCTATGTTCGGATCTAACAATACCATACCATAATCAAAAGGTATAACGGCCCGAGCGACCAGACTTAACATAAATGTAGCCACTGGAGCCATTCTAAAAAGGGAGAAATTAGCTCTACTTGGTGAAATAGGTTCTTTTAGAATCAATTTCAAACCATTTGCTAGAGGTTGTAACAATCCAAACGATCCCACTGCATCAGGACCCTTTCGACGTTGCACAAAAGCCATTACTTTACGTTCAACTAGCACTAAAAAGGCTACTCCTAGTAGAAGTGGTAGAATTATTCCAAGTATTTCAGCTGGAACAACTATGTACATTTTCTATTTTCTATTCACTCATGATCTGGCCTGGTCGACCCAATCATGATATTTCACTCATGATCTGGCCTGGTCGACCCAATCATGATATTGAAGGATGGGACCTTTTCTCGAAAAACTCCGGATCCCGAGAAGAGTTGAAGATGGTGCAACATCGAATCCTCTTACGTTACTTCGAATGGAATCTTAGCCCGCCTCACTTGCTTTCTTTACTGGATAAGGGCATAAGCGAAGTCAAGGGATTTCCTTCTAACTAGTGGCTGAGAGTAAGCAAGCTATCTTCATTCAACATATTTGTGGTTGAGTTAATAACATGCTCTGGGTTGGGAATCTTTGCTTTTCTCTTTTGCATTTCCGCTGCCTGCGTTCTTCTTCGTGTCCGTCCGTATCGCAAAGCTGGTCGACGCCAGCTGTAATGGTTGGAAATAGGGGGGCAACCAAGACCCCCTAATAAAGCTTTGTTCGATAAAGCAAACGATTCATTCCGACAACTTCAGACCAGATTAACCCCTTTGAATTAGCCGATCTTACAAGATCGATCGGGCGGGCTGGTTGGGAAGGGGTGATTAGCGGAGAAAAGAATCGCTGAGAGATAGATTCTACTATTTGGTCAGGACGAATGGGCGGCTGTGAAGCATGCTCCGTAGGAGATTGACCCTTCCCCGAGTCAGTCCAGTCAGAAAGGGGAGGGCCCGCTGTCTAGACTGCATTTCGGGAGTTTGAACATCATCCCATTTCAACCAAAAATACAACCCTGTCAAAGATATCTAACCTTCCTTCCTTATGAGTGGAAATCTAATCCCGTTTTGTCTTTTTTGCACAAAAAGCAGCCAGCCGGTAATATATAAAGAAATATATTTTTTTATTAAACCCGGTGCATTTCTTCCGACCTTTTTTGAAAAGCACATAGTTTCTCCTCCAAAAAGGACCTCTACAGTCGGGGAACGCATGAGATATTTACCTAAACCAGTAGGTCCTTGAGCGGATCCCATGTTAGCCCCAAGAGGTCGGTCTCTAACTATAAAAGTAAATGCTTGAGCTTGAGCGATAAGGGCCTCCTCGCTTATTGACTCGAACCGCTGACCTTCACGAACGAACCTATAGGACAAAAGGAACTTAACTAACAGCACCTGACAAAGAGCAAACAACTTATCTCAACAACTACTTGACTTGAGTCCCAGTACTGAAAGACGTAACTTCAGGAGTTTCCCTGAAAGAATAGCAAGGCGTCGAAAGCAGGGAGAGAGGGGGCTCTTACTACAGATCTCCCCTTCCTTATGGCAAGAGGTTTCAAACATCTTCTCTTTTATTCAAATCCAGTTGGAGGGATGAACTCATTTATTGACTGGAGGTCCGGGCTTGTCGAGGTGGGTGGGCATAGTTGAACATAGCATTTGCCGGAAAAGACGGGAGGAGCAATGGATCCCCTACTTTCACCTGCATAAAAAAAACAACATGATGTGGAACAAAGGCGAAGGTATTCAGAGAGCCAAAGAGAAGATGTCTACCATCCGACTCGTCTGAACGTCTTAGAAAATCAGAAGACGGTGATTACTAAGATGAAAAGGAGGAAAAGGCTTCGTTAAATTGACTAGCAGAAGAGCGTCGTCAAGCACAAATTAATGTGCTTAAGTCATTTTTTTTGGTGAATGTGAACAGTTCATATCTTTTTTTACACAGTATTTGTGATAGGATGCGAACGGTATTTTGAATGTGGTGACATGTGAATAACTTATGCATTTGAGCCTGTGTGGAACAAAGGCGCCGTCTTCATCTGACGAAGCTCTCAAGTCTCTTTCTGCCTCATTTCTCACTTGAGCCTGGCCTTGTTCTTCATCCTGCACACCAGCAAAGAACTTGGAAGAACTCAAGGATGTTCCAGTCAGAGTCGGGATTCATTTAAGGATGTCACCAGCAGGGACATCCAATCCTGACCTTGGTTCAGTTTCCACACGGATGACATCACCTTCAATAACATGTATCTCAAATTAGTCTAAGTCATAGAAAGATAACTGAGTTCATTCTATGTCTCTATATGAAGATGAAAAATAGAACAATTGACTCATACCACCTAACACTTCATCAGGAACATTTGTGATTGACGAAGGAATTGTGTTCTCTTCTAAGGAGGGTTCTGCTTCGTCAAATTCAGCAACGGGAGCCCCAGAGGGTTGAGCAAAACCAGAGGCGTCAGGAGCATTGGAAGTTTCATTCCTGACAATCTCATGCTGATCCGTCGATCTTGGAGAGCCAACTGGAGTTTGACCCTCAGTTGTATTCCGAGCTATCTCCCTTTCTTTTTCTTCGGAATTTACACCCCCTATTTGAGTAAGGCTGGAAAGTCTCCTCCAACATAACATAAAAAAATCTTCCGCCCTTTCTATCTCTATCTCTCTGTCATGCTTTTCTTCTTCGCTTGAGGACTAGCAACGACAGTAGTGGCTTTCCTTTTTCCTTTATCCATACTCTGACCGAAGATATATCTTAAGGGAACTCTGTCCATTTGATCTGAGTCCTGATTTTCTTCCGGATTACCCTCTTCTGGATTTTATCCAGGTTCAGGCAATCTTTCTGGTGCCGAAACTGCCTGACCACCTCAACGAAAAAGATGCACCAATCCCTTTGGCCTTACCTTATGACCTTGGCCAACTTTCTTCATCCCTCTCTTATCCCCTCACAAAAGCAACTCACACATCGTCATTCTGAGGAAGAGCCCCTCCGCTTTGAGTGCTATGGGGGTCTTCTTCCTTTTCTTATTGGAAATCCTCTGTAAGCCTTTTTCTCTACCCTTTGTTCTCAGGCGCGAAGCCCTATCGCTGACGAATACTTCGTCATCTGAAAACATTCTCCTCGTCTATCACTCAACCTTCTTTTTCTTGCTTTTCTTCCAAGATCTGTAGCAAATGAACTGATCTGTCTTTCTGGCTTCTGGCCTACTCAACTGTGGCGGGAAGTCAAAAACTCCTTGATTAAGGGATGGTCACGTTCTCTCTCTCAAGGATATCAGTGTACTCCTTCCAAGCGTCAACTAGATCTCCGCATGGCAAATCCCGGCCTGATCATAGCCCTACGGATGAGCTAGTCTATGGTGGCTATATCTCTCTAAGAAGGCAAGGCCTTCCTTAAAACCGAAAAAATCAAGAGCTTTTTCAATAGTTAAGAAAATGTTCAAATGCTCTGCCATATTGGAATGAGTGTTAACCCAGTCAATACTTCCATGAGCATAACTATAAATCCTTGGATTTATTCATCCTGGCATGGGACACAATACGGACGAAAGACGAATTGACTTCCGTCTTTAGCCTATATCGCTCCTAGCCTTTCTAGCCTACCTCTAAAGTTCTCCGCTGTCACCTAGGCCCGAGAGATGCCTCCTATCATGCTTTCCTCCCTGCCCCCTACTGGCGAATTAAAAGGTGACTTCTCTCCTAACTAGCTTGCCACCCGGGAAGCTCCTCTGCTCTGACCTCCTTGCACTCAACTGCTTTGGCATAGGGGCCGGGGGGTTATAGGGGGTCCTGGGGCCTTCCGAGTTTTTAGAGAAAAACCACGCGGAATTTTTGCGATATTTTGAAAATGTTTCAAAGCGGCGAAAACTCTCGCTAAATTCCCGCGGCGAAACCTCGAGAGACTTTTCACTTGTCTTCTGCGAGTCTGAGACCTTACTTCTGCGACTACTCGACTTTTGCAAGTCCTTATCTCGACAAAATATCCTTAAAGTCCCCCCTATCTCAGAGTTTATTCGAAAATAGAAATAATCCACCAATACCCCTATAATGGATTGATTTATATAGTGCCACCCAGGTTTGGAACCCACTCTTTAGAAGTTCATATGCATGCATGCATGTGTCATCACCCCATTAGTCGGAGGTCCAAGGGTCCATAGAATAAAAAAATGCTTCTTTTTCTTTTTATATTTAGATTGTTAGTTGTTCTTAGAAGAGAGAAAGAGTAGAAACAAAGGGTACACTCTCTAGAAGAGTTGCTCGGGGCTGTTCACTTTCACTTGGTCGCCCGGTATCCTTGAAACCTCTTTGCTTACGGGGGCAGGAGTGGAAACGTCTGAGAGAGCGCTTCGCGAAAGAATCGTGTGTGGCGCGGTGAAAGGTTTCCCGTTGGGGTTTCCGGCCCTCCTGGTCTTCGCCTACCTGTGGAAGATGGGAGGTGAGTTGATACTCAACTCTCTCTCGCGTGCCTTTCTTCAGCTTCTTCCTGTTCGTCTATTCGGGACGGGGCAGGCAGCCCACATACATGAAGAGAAGAAGAGAGGGGGGGTTCGAGACAAAGAAAGATCAAGGCGGTCGAAGAAGGCCACAAGTGGAAGTAACCGATGCTTTGGTCATTCAGTTGACTCCTTGCTGCCAGTCCGTGCTTGCTGTCATGCTGGCAAAAGCAGGGGTTTCGATCGGTTTTACCTACTATTGGATTTGAACCAATGACTCTCGCCGTATGAAAGCGATACTCTAACCGCTGAGTTAAGTAGGTCAAGCTGTGTCAAGTCAGAGAAAATAGACCCCTATAAGAGAAAGCTGCGCAACCAAAGTTCGGAACCCGGAGCGCTAAGAAAGAGAAAGCGTTATCACTATACGAAATGAAGCAGCGGCTAGCACGCTAAGCTAAGATCAACCACTTGGAGAACGCGGAGCCTTTCTTTCTCGGTCGTCTGTCTTAATAAGTTAAGTGGATTCTGATTCATGCGGGCGTTCTCTGCTGCATTGCTGTTTTTACTCCCCACTCTCCACCATAACAAATATATCTCAGGAGTAGTCAAAGGAAGTATGGCGGGTCCGAGTAGGAAAAAATGAACTAAGAAGTAAGGCATACAACAATGGATCAATTCATTCAACAAGATCCGTTCGGATCAGACCAGGATGAATAGGATTGGTCTGACCTCTCGCTCGGATGTAAGGCTCCCGCCCCTTATTATTAGTAAAGCAGATGCCCCATGCCACGTTTCGTGAACAGCTATGCCCGAGAATGAATTAATTGTGATATAGCGCCGAATAAGCCACAACTCTATTCCCGACTCGAAATCCATAAAGGACTTTAAGGGAGAGAAAATAGGGGGCCCTATACCATACATCCTGCTGCCTCAGGACTACTGCACGTTACATCATAGCAGCACGACCAAATGGAGGCGAAGAATAAAAAAGGCTAGCGCTTTATAATAATAGAATATTAATTAAGGGCTTTTCCCTTATTAGTAAAGTTGCTCGAGGCCGGAAAATGAGAATACAATCTAGAAGATCTGGTCGAATGGTAGAAGAATCTATGGGTTCGGTAGGAATCGATAGTCGTTGTCTGGACATAAGAGTCACAGCCGCCGGGAACAGGAGAGATCAACGACGGAGCTACTAGCTACTAGTTGGAAAGGAAAGGGCAAGACCGCCTTTCGTACATTTTTACTGGTCCAGACATTCGAATAACGAACGAAAGACCGAGAGATTGGGTCTAGAAAGCAACCTTTAATAGAAGGACGGCTGTGTGGCCCTCATTCAGCTGGAAGTAGGAAATAAATCCCGGCACGACCGATGACTTAGTCTCCTTCTCTGTTTCGACTCAACCACCTACCTAACCTCTTAGAAAAGATCCGATAGATAGCAGCTACCTAAGGCGCTTTTAAGCCCTTCACCAATCATGGTCTTTCATCTAGTAAGTCCTAGTACTATGTTCTCCAAGCTTGACTTGCTTTCAAAAGTGTGACATTCAATGAAGCTAGAGAATGTTCGCCTTTTTTTTTTATTGAGTTTCCGAACGAAGTGGTTGGCCGATGAATGTGTGGAGCTTGATAGCTCACTCAAGTGTGGGTGGACCACCTTACCGGGTGAAAACTCAGGTTTAGTATCCTAAACTGAAATAAGTCGACTCTCGTTCGGGCTACTGAAATGAACCAAACCTCGGTCTTTGGAGTCAATAGCGTTTGGTTTTTATTCCTGAAGAGCACCCTGCACCCTAGCTCATAAAGGTGACAAAAGTTAATCGACTAGAAGGGTGGGTCGATAAGATGACAGAGAAGATAGCTCACCTAGTACTACTTTTCTCGAAGGAGTGAGAGAAAGGAAGGCGGAAGCTGTCGTTATATGGGCAGTTTGAATGGACAGAAATGAGCTCCTTGAAGCTTACTAATAGGGGGGCTTGAGCTCCTTGTTGTCTTTGTTCGTTCGTTCGCCGTTGGGGCTAGAGAAAATCCCAGTTTCGAATCGCACTAAGCCCAAGTAGAGCTAACGAGAGTCGCCTTGGTCCATGAAGGAAAAGCTCAAGCTGTATCTCCTTGCTCTGGTAGCTCAAAGCCCACCGTGTCGACCCGCAGCTTACTTACCTAAGAAAAAAGGGCAGCATTTTATTCAGAAACAAAGCTCGCAGGATCTAAAGTGGAGTCTCGCTACAAGTGGAGATTGAAATGGAATGTCCAATGGATAAAGTCTCGCTCGCTTAGACATGAGCGATATACGCAGGTGTTGTCTTGTTCTCTTTTCACCTTTCTAACTCCTCCTGCCAAAGGTGCGATGGGTTCGGGTGGCCTAACGAGATTAGCATAGCAGGTCTTTTTCATATGAACGGGAAAGAAGAGACTGGGCTTATGAGTACTTAAAAGCAAAAACCAAGCTGCGATAGAAGTTAGGAGCTCGGCTTTCTTCGGGTTGATTTGATTCGGATAGATGCCCTGGATTGGTTCCAATGAATGGCGCCGAGGCCTTGAAAGATCCTAGTTATGGCTATCCCAGGGTTCTATCTGGTTATTGGTATGGTATCAGGAGGAAGATGGGTCGGCATTAGAAGATGGAGTAGAGCATGGCTTGCTTATTCCTCGAACGAGTTCCAAACTAGTTGCTTCCAGTTTGAGCCCCTATGTGTAGTATTCCAAGCAAGGCCTCATTAAAGAATTGCTTGAACCCTTGGCTTACCATTTCTGAGTTGGCTCCTTCCTTAATAGCAAAAGCTATATCGTCATCGTAGCGCACATACCTAATTCTCGCTTCTTTAATGATAAAGTCTTGCATCTTCACATCAAGTTGGTGAATAAAGATGTTCATTAAGACGGGAGACAACGGACTGCCCTGAGGGATCCCTTTAGCTCTGGTGGGCGTGGTTCTGCAGTTCTTCTGGACTTCCTTCATGTCGTAGCCTTAGCTTATCGATGGGTCTTACATTAGATACATAAAGCATTTTCTTTGACTCATGCCTTGGAGAAGAACGTTCTTTGTTTGAGTTTGAAGCCGTTACCTTTCGGGAAAGCCACCTGGGCGAGACCTTCTCTTTTTCTTGTTTTTATATGGTATGTTGAATCACTTGTGAAGTCGACTTCGTTTATGAACAAATGAATTAAAAAGCATATTTAACACTGACCAACATTGGAAAAGGAAGAATCCCCATAAGGGGCGCCGTATCAGCTTTCTTTCCACCACTTAGTCAAATAATCACTTCAAGTAGATCATGGAGTTTGACCAAAAAAGGATATCAATTCCAGCTTTGTCTTGAGTTGCTTCCTTCCTTATTCATATTTGAGGAGAGAATCTGTGAACGAAGTTGAATCCTTTCTATAAGTGATTCTTCAAGTCGTGCCAGACCACTTCTTCCAATTGGTTTGGATTTCCTCTGCGCTTTGCGAGAGCTCTGAGTCAGGTCCTTAGGGGCATCTCATCCAGAGGGGCTCCTGATTCGAGGTTTCTTTGTGGCATCGCCTATCCTTTCTATAGACAGAAAAAAAGATAACCTAATTGTCGACACCTTTATCGCCTCGTTCAGTAGGCCGGTATGCCTCAAAAGATGGTTTGGGCACAACTACTGGAACCTTACCCAGGGGTGTAGGTTCATAACTCCTGCGTATCAACGATTCCTTATCCGCAATAAGATTGTAAATGAGTATGTCACGACTTAACAACCGGAACGGCTACTTAAGAGAATACATTTCCCCCAGCGTACGAAACAAAGGGAGATTCCATCGTGATTCTCCGGTTAAATGATAGCCTTCTTCTCGAGAAAGTGTCAAATGCCCAGCAAAACTCCACTTTCGACCTATTTCGTTGGTTGAGAATCTGAGAAAGAAGTTTCTGGTGTACAAGCTGAGATCTTTTCTTTTTCAACAACAACAACCCTTACTCAAATAGGGGGGAGGAGCTACGAAGCACTCAAAGGGTTGCAGATGGGAAGTATTGAAAGAAAGCTAGACCCCTACTTTAAGTGAGTGTGAGAGGGAGAGGAATGAACTTATTTTTATCCCAGCTGAGAAGGGCTTCTTCTTTTTTACTTTCGATTCAGCTGAGAACAGGGACTTATAGATCGTAGTCCTTGGCACTTCCTTAGTAGACTTCTTGTTCTAAAGAAGTGGGAGAAAGGAATGGCATTATGTAAGGAATCTCATGACAAGCTTCCTGTTTGGGTGAAACTATACAATGTGCCTTTAGAGTATTGGACTGAACTAGGCCTTAGCTATATTGCTAGTGCCATTGGCAGTCCTTTGTATGCTGATGCCATGAATGAATCCAAGAAAAGGCTTAGTTACGCTAGGGTCTGTATTTAAATTGATGTTGCAGCTCCTCTTGTCTCTGAGTTTGACCTTAGAATTAGTGAAATTGCAGTGATCCAAATTAGAGCCGAATTCCAGTCCATCCCTCCTTCCCGTTTGCATTGAGCAGAAGTTCTCGCGAATCAAGGGCATTGAACCACTCTTAACTAATTGTATAAAGAAGCGGCTTCGCTCCTCGCTTTTTTTCAATTATAAATAAATAACCACTTTGATGGAGATTTGTAGCATCATTCAAATAAATACAGATTGAGATCGTAGAAACATGAGCTTGTAATATAGCTACACCTAATTCCAAACCGGTTAATGCAAGAACTATAAATAAAGGACCAGGATCTCCTATGAAATATAAAAGATCATTCATACATAGCATAGTCCAAGTGGACCCACTTAAAATCTTTAATGAACTATGACCGGCCATCATATTAGCAAATAAACGTATTCCTGAGCTTAATGCGCGAAAACAATGAGGGATTAGCTCAAGGAGTACTAAAAAAGGTGCTAACGGCAGTGGTATTCCTGCGGGTAATGAGAAGCTTAAAAAATGAAGCCCATTTCTTTGAAATCCCACTATAGTAATGCCAATAAAAATAGAAAATGAGAGACCCAAAGTAATGAGAAAATGACTTGTAACTGTGAAGCTCTAAGGTATCATACCCTGGGGATTACGAAATAACGAAAAAGTAAAAGTGACTGAGATGCAAGGGGAAAACTTTTGTTTAACATTTCCAGAAAGACCACCTATTTGTTTGTTTACCGAGTTCGGCACGAAATCATGAATAAGCTCTACCAAGGATTGCCAAGCATTTGGTACTGAGTTTCCTCCTCCATTTTTAGTAACAAAATGAACCATAAGTAGGACCAAACTGAGAGTTAGCAGCATAAACAAAGATGGATTTGTGAATGAGAAATATTCATAGGAATCAATGGGAGAATGGAAAATTGCTCAAGTGGGCTGTTGGGCGTAATCGTAAGAAAAACTTTTCATTTTATCCCCGCTTCTTGCTATAAAAATGAAGAAAGACTTGTCGGAAATAACCGGTTGGGTTGGTCCGACCAAGAAAGGCATGGGAGCCCTATCTAGAGTAAGGGGCCGAGTTAAGTAAAGACTGGCTACCTATAAAGATCCCTCATTGCACACTTTCTATATCCCCTATCACTTAAAGGGCTCCATTATCGGCTGCATGCTCTAGTTATGAATCGGAGATAGAACAATGGGGAGGTTATAATTCCGAATCCGCTATTACTTTTTTGATGTCGAAACGGTCTTTATCCATGAGCAATGAGTTTCAATGCATTTCCGTTTCATCTTTATAGAAGCTTTCATTTTCTGCTTATCCGGTTCAGTTTTTGCATGGCGAAAAGAAGCATTGGAATGGTCTTAGCTCCTGAATATTCAGACAAAAAAAGGAAGGAAAATTTACCATTGAGACAGTTTGAATTCAATGGAATTTCCCTTACTGACCGAACAAGAAAAATGTCAGTTATTTCAACTACATCGAATGATCTTTCGAATTGGTCAAGACTATCCAGTTTATGGCCGCCTCTCTATGGTACCAGTTGTTACTTCATTGAATTTGCTTCATTACATTATATAGGCTCGCGATTCTACTTTGATCGTTATGGACTGGTACCAAGATCGAGTCCTAGGCAAGTCGACCTAATTTTAACAGCCGGCCATAATAGAAATAGATAGGCACAATGAAAATGGCTCCTTCTTTAGTGAGAAAGTATTCACTAATCCCTGAACAAAAAGATTTCATTGCTATGGGAACCTTTACTATTACAGGAGGGATGTTCATTTAGTACCGATTCTTATCTCGGGGAGTCGATAATAAAATTCCTGTGGATGTCTATTTGCCGGGCTGCCCACTTAACCTAAACAAGAGGAAGTTATAGATGTTATAACGAAACTTCGTAAGAAGGTATCTCGAGAAATCTATGAAGAGGGTCCCAACAGGAAGTTCGATGTTTTACTACCCATAAAAACTATCATGTTGGACGCAGTACTCATACTGGAAATTACGATCAAGGATGACTCTATCAATCGCCATCTACTTTAAAGATACCTTCTGAAGCATTTTTCAAATACCAGAGTTCAGTCTCTTCCCACGAATTAGTGAATCAGGCAGGATCTTTTTGTGCGGAATAACAAAAAGCGGGTCAATCTTCATAAATTTCATCGTAAATGTGAAATACTCATATAAATAAAAATGTGGGACGTGAAGGAATTTTGGTCGTTCATCTGCTTGGCTAGTCAAGCATCCTTTATTTCATAGATCTTTAGGCTTCGATTACAAAGGAAGATTGACTTGACAAATCAAGCCCGAGAATTGGTACTTCATTGCTCTCATTTCATATGTATATGGTTACAGTTATCTACGTTCCCAGTATGCCTATGATGTAGCACCAGGCGGATTGTTAGCTAGTGTGTATCATCTTACGAGAATAGAGTCTGGTGTGGATCAAGCGGAATAGGTATGCAAATAAGTCTTTGCCAAAGGGAGGAATAAAATCCTAGAATCCTGTCTCTTTTCTGGGTTTTGAAAAGTGTAGATTTTCAAGAACGGGAATCTTTTGATATGTTGGGAATCCCTTATGAGTTTCATCCACGCCTGAAACGTATCTTGATGCCTAAAAGTTGGATCGGTTAGCCCCCCTACGCAAGGAGATTCTATTGCCCCCAATTTCTATGAAATAAAAAAGGATGCTCATTGAATGAATCTTAACTTAACTTATACGACTCCAGATATTCAATAAGATTATTACGTTCTGTTTTCGATGAAACAGAGTAACTGGACTCTCAGTTGTATTCTATTCTGGAAGAAAAAAGGGCTTCATTTATATTCCTAAATCTGGAAGATATCATATCTATTTGGGATGAGCAGAGCTGATAGGATGAATCAAAAGAGTTCCGAGCTTACCTGATTGATAGGCCTTTGTACCGCGCACATCACTTAAGAGCTAAATTTGTGTGAAAATAGTAAATTAAGAAATTAAAAGGGATCAGATTAGATTTGTACTGGATCTAAAATGAATCCTGTCTATTCCTATCCTAAAACCCCTCCACGACTAGACTTCTGGGTCTTTCAGCCAACTCACTTCGGATATGGTATGGAGTATGCTAATTTTTTGTGAGCGAGAGGAACATTGTTTTGAGGGAGGGAAAGCGTGGTTTTCTATTAGCCCTATCACTTAAAGGCCTGTGGCTGGCCCCTTTCTCCTGTTTGGTATATCTCTGGGCTCCTTCTCATGTACAAATCTACCCGTAAGCATAGACTTGATCGATCACCACATTTCTATCCATTAAGTAGGTTTTTCCTTTGCAATCATGAAATTTAAAATCCGAGAAGAATAAGGTAAGACTTTGAGGGCTTACTTTGTAGGGCTGAACAAGGAGATAGCACAACCTTGCCCGGTCTTCACACCCGTCAATTTCTTAATGAATGAATCGTATGGATTAGATTGATACGTCTGCCTTACCAATTCGGCGGATGCTCGGATTTTATCATTCGAATAGAAAAGGGCCTCGATTTGCTCACATTCCAGGTGAAGGTGCTGTAATGAACGCTGGTGGTTGGTACTCTAGTAGTGGAAGGCCCCCCTTTTGCCGGATCCCACACACCACTTAGTTAGATTGCAGTACAGCCTGCTTCTCACATCTCTCTTGATCAGCTACTTATTCCCCTCATCCCATTAAGAAAGAACTATCCGTTGATATCTTAGCCTAAAGGCCTATATTTAGATCAAGACTTTACTAATACTAATAAAATAAGGCTCACTTGCAGCTACTCAAAAAAAGATATGCTCGAATGCTTGCTTTTGAGCCTGGCATTTCTATACCGAGTTGTATACATGTGAAAAGGATGAAGAACCCAATAGCAATAGTCTATTACGTGAATAGAGGGGCACCACACACATTAGTGGCCAAAAGGGGAAGAAGCACACTTCTTTCTTTATTTTACCCATAAGCTAAGGCATGTTCTTCTCATTGTCCAGGCTTATGACTCACCTCATGCTCCCCGACTCTAAGGGAGAGAATGAATGCACTACTTCTCAGTGCACTTGCAGGGGTCGCTCACACACTCTTTACAAACGGATACTATTTAGTGCAAGAATTCATTCTTCCTTTCTCTCGTCAGATTGGGAGTGGCATGCGAATGCTAAGCCAACAAAATGAGATTCCAGGAACCTTTCTTTGTGACCTTTAGAAAGACCCCTTCCCCTTACTAGATCAAATAGGGCTTATTACTTAATAACCGGGAGATAAATGCAACTACGGGATAAAAGCTGGGTAGAGTAGAGCCTTTTTTTTAGTACCCGAAACCCCAAAACTCTTTTCCAGAGATTCAAATAAATGCATGAGCTATGGTAACCACGCCGCATCCATCGACTTTTATACGAATTTCAATTCGGAAGTTAAGAAAGCATAATTCAAGGTTTTTTAACTGAATAGCAGATTGACCCGGCTTACCATTATATTAAAAAAAATGAAAGCTGCCTGAAGTTGTATCCCACCTTCTCTAATAAAGCCTGAACCTTCGGCGAATAGTAATGAGTCTTCACCGGTTCGGTGGCATCTTTATAAGGATCTTCCTTATGAATCTGGTCTTCTCTCCAGAGGGGTTGCTCAGTCGACTGGTAGAACAAGGTCCCACGCCTCCCGACCAACTAGGATGGGACATAAAACGTCTTCAGGTCTTGCACAACCGATACCTCCATTTTTGCCATGGATTTTGTGAGCCCATTAGGAGTGCGCATCATCTGGACCCCTTTTCGGGGAAGAATTCCATTTATAGAAGTTCCCTCTCGTATGTAACCTTACTCACTTAGGGCCTTTGGATGACTAAGTCAGCTCGGCTTCTCTTTCTGAATCAGATTCATTTCCGACGTGGAGCACACTTGGCCCTGCGTCACTTGATGTATCATCGAGGAATAAAAACCTCTTATGGAAAGAGAGTTCCTCTCTCCGTTACACCCATAATGGAGTATGCCCATTCTTACCTTTTAATTGATAAGGGGGGTGAAGGTACTCAATTTTACTGGACCGCCTTACTAATAAAGGGGCTTTTCTTATGAAAGAATAATAACTCCCCTTGAGGGGGAACTTGTTTCACGGGACTGCCTAAAGAGACTCCTAGTGTTAAAACAACTATGTAACTTAATGAAGGACTATGGCAGAAAATCCTTAGGCGCTTTTAAGCCCTCTTGGCAGACTATGACCAATTCCAGATCATAAGGGAAAATCAACTCTATGTGAAAAAGGTGTTTTGCATAAGGTCTAGTTCCTTGGTCACTGGATTGGTGACGGCATGAGTTGGTTGGATCAAGAGAAGGTGCATGCAAGCCGTGGTGGATTGGGGACGCCACGCAAGGTGCAGGAACTACGATTCTTCCTCAGATTTGTCATATTTAAAAATATTTATTTATATATTAGTATATATAATACTATAGGCGGTTCATCGAGGGCTTCTCGGGTGATCGGAAGGGCTTAAGCTGCTTTTGCCTTACCTTCTATTATATTAGTATATATTAGTAAAGGGTGACACAAATAATGACTCTCTTCGCCGGGATGTCAGCAGGTTAGGCAGCTGTAAGGTTTTTTATATTCGGTGGAAGGCAGGCTGAAACTCTGCCCCAACCAAGTGAAACTAAGGGTCTGAAAGAGTTCACGATCTGATCTAAACCCCCCTATGTTGTAGTAAGGGACGGCTAAGAATGTCCATTAAAAGGAGCGAGCGGGCATCCATCTTCACTTAGGGGTCGTTTTTCAAGCACGAATAGAACGATGTAAAGGGGGTGTGCAACCTTAGAGAGATTGCCGTATCTCTTTGATGAATGTGGTATCGAGGTTCGGTTCATTTGGAAAAGAGGTCAGTCTTAGGGGAGACCATGCGAATGGTTGAATTGATGACTTCGCTTCAATCTCTTCGACTGAACCTGAAGGAGACTTCGATCATTCAACTTTAGCTTCTAAAGGAATCATGTCACTTGGAATTCTGGAAAGTGAATCTTCTCTTTCAGATCCTGGCCTTGGTAAAACTTGTCTTTGATTGGGATTTCGATTGAAAAGATGTTAGGTCGGTTCCTCATGTGCCTAAGAAGCTGTGGCAATCTCGATTGTAGCCAATTCAAGTTTTTCCTACTCAATATTTTTTATAGAAATAACACTCGATCAAAGGGGAGCATAAGCAAGTTCAGTGGTTGAAACCTCTGTAATCGATCGATGGGAACCTCGAAGCTGTCTGGGGCAGGAGCAAACTCAGATTAGGCATTGCCGCAGCATCAACTGGTACAAGGAAGAGGCACGATAGCGAAGATCAATCCATCTCAATCTACAAAAAGCATTGCCTTGGGCATGCAACCCAAAAAGATAGAAAGACCGCTCGCTCGAAGAAAACTCTTTTAGAGCCTGGTACAAGCCAAGCCCCCTCGATTCGGCAACAAGAGTCGGTTATGGAATAGTCTTTTGGTCGGCTTTCTCGTTCTTGAGGACTTTTTGGCCGGTAGGCTTTATATTTATAGCGGACCTGCCTTGCTGACAGAGAGGATATGAAATAGATAGTTGCGCTTGCCTTCACTTAGAAACTCTACGCCCCCTATTAGAGTAAGGCATGCTCTCGAAACTAGATTCACTCGTTCTTGTCTCCGGCGATTAACCTATTCCAGAGCAGTCTGGTGATTAGCCTATCCCGCACTACTCGAAGCCTTCGTAAACTCTTGTCGGGTTCTATCGTATTGGAAGTTGCTGTGAGGAGATCCTTGTGCCAGTGAAGATTGCTTCCAATGATCGGGAAATAATAAATACAAAAACCATTGCTTTATTTCCAACACTCCGGATAGGCGGAAGGATCTATGTCCATCCCCAACTTCCTTTCAATCCACATCGGCAAATTTAGGCTTTCTCTACTGGGAGTTATCAAAGGAGGAATGGGCATACGCTGGTTCGATAAGCCAAGGAAAAACAACCACCACTTGGTTTTGACACTCAAGCGACCCACCCTGCTAAACATCGATGCAAAGGTTAGATTTCACCACCTCTATCTACCCAACTAATCCTATTTGATCTAAAAAATCCAACCTGGAAACTTTATCTCCCCCGCAAACCCCTCTATCTCCAAGCCCGGTTGTGTATGAACAGGGCAAGCTTTGATGCCCCAACTCCCAACAAGTTGCTGGTCGGGATCGTGGAACTATCGCTCAAGAAGTAAGTAAGTTGGTCCTTGTTTGGTCATAAGGATAGTCGTTCTTATTATTATATTAGGTCAGGGGCGGCCGGACCGGGGCCACGATTGGTAATGGCACAACCAGAAGAGGGTTAGGGGAGACAAGGTTAGGCGCTGGGTAGTGCAGCGCCTCTGTTTCGGGTACAGAGGCCCTTACTCAAATAGGGGGGTGCTAACCCGGCAACCCAACACAGCAGGTCAGGGGCGGGCCGGCTATAGGTTAGAATCCTGCCACCTTTGTTGTGGATCATCCTGTGGTTACCGGATGATGGGAATAACAAAGCAGAAATTTTGAAATGAGCACGAAATGTCAATATATGAATTGTTTCATTATTCGTTATTTCCGGGTCTTTTCGTTGCATTCACTTACAACAAGAAACAACCACCAGTGTTTGGTGCAACACCTGCATTTTGGTGCATTCTTCTTTCTTTCCTTGGTCTTTCGTTCCGTCATATTCCTAATAACTTATCCAATTACAACGTATTAACCGCTAATGCACCTTTCTTTTATCAAATCTCAGGGACATGGTCTAATCATGAGGGTAGTATTTTATCATGGTGTCGGATCCTAAGTTTTTATGGATTCCTTCTTTGTTACTGGGGTCGACCCCAAAGCCATAATGTCTCAAAACGAGGAGGCCATAGAGAAACTCTTTTTTATTCCTTTGTCTCGAACTTCGTGAAGAACTCCATTCTATCTCTTCCTCGTTACGAACAAAAAAGTGGGGTTGCGCCCCAGTTGTACACTCCCTTCGTTTGTAGAACCCTTGTTGATTCTGAACTTCGATCGCGAAGGAACCGAGTTCCACTTTACCCTGAAAGGAAAATGAGCTTTGCTCCCCCCTATTTGAGTAAGGGCGCTGGGCGCTCCCGTGGTTCGCGAGAAGGAAAAAGGACTCATCCTTTGTTGCATCTGGCACGAGGTGATAAAGAGAGAGCTTCGTCTATCGATGAACAGCGGATTGACGGAGCTCGTGGCATTACTTTGTTTTTCTCTCCTTTCCTATCAGCGAGTTCCGATCCTT
>OY998242.1:72766378-72778878 GCA_963922005.1 Cornus suecica
CTAAAAGGATGGGTCATAATTATTACGAAGAGCCTGTATGGCCCAACGATCTTTCTTCTGGAAGAACAATCAAATAATTTCATTCCCTGCGTGCTTACAGCTGACTTAGTGGGATACCTCCCCTCTCTCTAAGAGTCAGTAGGGTATATTGCTAGGTTTGGGTTGAAGATGGTGATTGGTAACAGAATGGTAGGCGTACGGAGAAGACGCTGCTTTACCCCCCGGCGCTGGGGGGACCCGATTGAAGCCGTTGCTCCGTCGCCTTATAAGCGAGAATCAGAGCATTTTTGTGCCTCATCGTCTCATACACGACAACATCATGCTCTCTTATGAGCTTCTTCATGTCTTGAATTCCAAGTCGAGATGGAAAACTGTACAGGGATCACAAACCTAACTCACTCGATTAAAGAAAGATTCTAAAATCAAACAGAAAGAGTACAGGCCCCCAATTCCATTGCAGTCAAGGCTCTTCTTCCTTTGGCCCTTGCATAGTCCCTTAGGACTTCTACTAGACTTGTTCTTCACTCACTTGCCCCGGATCTACTTCCAGATCAGATACTAAACAAATGGGTTTACATTAAGCTTAGTCAAATGCGCGCTAGCACGCTACTACAACTAGCAGCCAGCTTCAACTGTCCATTAGTCTTCTTCTTAAGTGATGGTCTTAGCTTTCACTTAGGTCTTCTAAGCAAGCGCTGGGCGAAGATCCCATGTCGTGAAAGTAGCCCAAGTACGGCAGCAAGAGGAAGAAGAGGCTCGGACATTAAGTCAGTTGCTTTCACTAGCAGCCTTTATCCTTGCCCCTATGTACTTGTAGGCTAAAATGGGGTAATCGGCTTGATGGAAATAGTATATGCCGTTCTGCTAATGCTAATGGAGGCAAATCGGATTCTCGTCCTTTTGATGGCATTCAGTTTCATGTCGACGAATCGGCTTCAGTATAGGGATTCTGCTTTTATGGCGGCGAAGCACCCTTCCTGCCCTTACCTTTATTCCTTCATCATTTATTCTCACGGAATTCTATCAGACAGACGAGCAACCTGGCACTGTGTTGAACATCTAGAGTCGGACCGGAATGGCAACGAATGTCCAGCTCAAGCCCGGATCTCAACATCTCCCTCTTTTGTGCTGTGCGAGCACTATGGTTCTTTCCATAGTCAGATATGTGGACGACTCGACCTTGGGCTTAATCTCAAGGTCAATGGCGACATGAACTGCTCAGGAACTTTAGGAATGGATTCAGGGGGAACTAAATAACCTTTAAGTATGAGGATCAATGTGACCTCGGTGACCAGGCTGGACTCCGGCTAAATACAACCGGGACAGCATGAAATCAGAGCTTAACCCGACTAGAAGGAGGCCAAGCATTCTTAGCGTAGGAAGGAAGGAGGCATTATACTTGCTTACCATGCCGGCCGATAGGCGAAGGTAGCTTGCTTCCAACCAAGCCACTGGCAGGAACCAGATAAGGATCAAGAGACAGAAGCAGCGATTGAAGCGGGCAATAGGCCGTAGGATTGGTAAATGACCGACGAACGTTCGGACCGGACGGAAAATGAAGAAGTATACAAATTTCTTGCCTTCGGGCCCCTATTTAAACCAGCTAAAGGCCAGGCTTCTCACAAAGAACCGCAACATGGAAATGGAGGTATCCAAGCTCGCATCTGGCTATCTCCTTGGCTGCTGGATCGGGCGGGAGATATGGGACTCGTAGATGAAAGACCGGTTACGCATTCACATCGGTTATTCCAGCAAAAGTAAATCCCGTAAGCGGAAGAAAGGCACTAATAACTGCGGTTACGAAGACAACAACGGATATTTTTCAAGCAGCGGATGAGATCACACCGCTTACTCTTGTTGCAGCGGCAAGGATAACTCTAACAGCGGGTAGGCTTACACCGGTTAATTGAACACTAACCTACTCTCGAGCAAGGGTACCAGCGCTTACTAATTCACTTTCTCCAAGAGCTGCTACGATCCCTCATTCCATTCTTTTTTCATTCTCGGGTAGCAAGGAGCTCAGCGAACGGATGAGGTTAGGGCTTTGTTTAATAGACACATTCTAGGATAGATTGCTAGTAAGCAAGCAGGTATCTATTAGCAGGAAGCTTAAGGCGACAAGTGGAAGGCAAGAATAAGGGGCCTAGCCTTCGTAAGGCCGCATCTGAGAAGGAGAGTTGATTCCCTTGGCTACTTTACTACGCTATTCTTCGCAGTTTCCTACCTTGACTATTGGGATATTTCCATTCGAGAAAGAGATGTACGAATAAAGGAGCGAAGTTGACTCGCTTTTAAAAGTAAGAATAAATGGGGAGAGGTTGTTTAAGAATCGAGATAGGCACTGTGAATTAAAGAGTGAAATAGACGTCTAAGATATAAAGTGCTAGCCAGCAAGCATTCCTTTAGCTATGAATCCGATTTGGGGAGCATATAAATAGTTCCACGCAATGACATTTGAGGAATCCAGGGACAACTACTTTACTTCTATTGGCTCTAAGCCTACTTCTTCCAAGAAAGAAAGGTAGGCGCGGAAGGTCCTTTCAATTCAAAACAGTCGATTGAAGCGGTAAAGGTGGGAATGTCTTTTCTGATAAAGATCCTGTTAAGACGATTTGTGCCGCTTTCGGGAAAGAAGATAGACTTCCTTACTTATTGTTATACCGCTTTAGAGAAAGTAAAAGAGTTGTTATAAGGTCGAGCTTTTAGGGAAAGATTATTGGGGTTGGGCAGGGATGACACTCAATAGCTCTACTATGCTCACTCCCTACTAGCTCTAGCTAGGAAAAAAAGCATAAAAAATTCTCAACGCCCTTACGAGGTAGTGATGAGTTAAACTACTCGTTTTGGCATGGAAGTCAGCCCGGTAAACTGATTCCATTCTGCTACTAGGGTTCCAAACCTTACCCTTAGCTCTATAAAGACCTTTCCTTATCAAGAGTTGCTAAAGCTATTGATAGTTGGTATTTCTAAGTCGGAAGGAGGGATTTGGGCAAAGAGCAAGTCGAAAGTACTTGAATTCAGTCCCAGTACTGAAAGACGTGACTTCAGGAGTGGATTTCGGAAGGAATTCGTTTACTTCCGGCAAATTGCTTATGTAAGAACTAGTAGAAAGAAAGGAATTTGGAACAAAATAAGGCAGCATTGACATTGAATGAGAATGCTTGAATGGGAATCGTCTTGGCAACTGGCTATAGCCATGAGTAAAAGCCGCCGAGAGAGGAGAGACAATCTTTCATGAGAGAGGGACGAGCAAGTGACGGATAGGGAAAAAAATAGGTAGGCCTTCTGAGCGGTCATTTAGGGGCCTTCTTAGCGACCCATCATTCTTCCCTAAGCTGTTTAGAGCTGAATGAACTCTATTTGGGATTCTATAGCCTACGCACTTGCCTTTAGGGGATCGAAGTTGGATGAATTTCCAGTGGTTCCTTCCATCGGCATCATCGAACCACGTTAGTAATCCAGAAGAACTGGAAGCTCTAAACGACCGGGCAAAGGAATTGATCCGTTTAGTAGTTCTGTTCTTCTCCTAGTTTTATAGCACAGCCATGTAGAGGGATCTTTTCGATGCTAAGCGCGCTGCATCCCCTGTCCAAGTGAAGAATATCTTGTCCAAGTCCTTCCAGCTTGTATCCTTTTCTTCTGCCATTGGGAATGGAACATCTCTCAACTTGTAAGTGGTAGAAATGTTGGACTCTGTTGCAGGTTTTGGTTGATTAAAGAATCCTCTCATAAGCTCGTGTATATTAGTAAAAGATGTGACTTTCGCAGGCTTTTCCCTTATTAGTAAAGTTGCTCCGTCAAATGGAAAGTTCGCTCATAGGGCTTTTCTGGTACTCCGCGGAAGATGCGTGAATTGGCCTGATTTTTCCCTTTCAGTATGCGTGAGTTGTAGGGCTTCAAGCTGCTTTGACATATCGGGTTCAGGATGTGCTTCTATCTCCTTACTAACTTCTCTGTAATTTTCTGAAATATTAAGTGTTGTAAGATGTTGTAATAAATGTTATAGTTGAAATAAATTCCACCTCCTCCTTTTATTTTATCATCCCTTAGCTCTTTGATGAGCTCTTCGAGAGTAATTGGATATGCGTAGGCTCATGACTCTTGAAATTGAATATCGCTTGCAATGGCCGACCTGATAGTTGAAGCCTTCAACGGAAAATTTCGTATGCTAGCTCCAATGAGTAGTACAGGAAAGCTCGGCCCCTTACTCTAGATAGGGCGTCCCACTTGTGTCGTGTTTTAAGCCCGCTATGCATCCTTGCTCCATCTACCATTCCTGACAATCCATCCTATCTTTATTTGGATCATACCCCCTTGGACTTTCAATCATTTTTATTATCTGTATTGGGAAGAATTCCCTGGGCTTTCAATGGGACCATACCTTGGATTTCAATCCGAGATCATCCCTTGGGGTTAGTAAATTCTCTTGGTTAGTTGATCTCTTGCTTAGTTTATTCCATTTATTGCCCCTCTTTTGCTTGATGAAAGACATCCTGGCAAAGGCCGTGTATATGAGTAAAAAAGGGGGACTTTCATGGGTCCGATGGCTCTTTGACTGGTGTGCCTGAAAATGTGATTGATAAATTGATAAATGGGCTTTTGAAACTCGATTTGTCGCAACAAGAGGTATTGTCTCCGCCTTTTCAAGTAGGGATCATCTCTCAAGTGTTATGATCCCCCATTGCTGCTCGGTAGTGGCCTAAGGCTCAATGATTGATCTCCTGCCCACTCACATTCTCTTTATCGAATCCTTCTAGGCAGATAGGACTACTCTCCTGCTTGTTCTTGGCCTTGGCTGCTTAGAGACATCCCTTTCGTTCGTCTTAGAGAATGGAATTAGGAATTAGATTTTAGTCTTATTGTAGGCTTATTGTAGGAGATAAGCATCTGTTCAATCTGGAATTCCATCTCTTGTTTGTTTTCTGGTACCGGTTTAAGTTCCTTTGTTCAAATCAATATCTATGTCAGGCTTCCCTTCCTGGTTGTCCTGCCCTGTTCAATCCGTTGTTCTTCTGTCTGAGGCAAAGGTGAATCCCTCATACTCGGTCGAGCTGGGTTGGCTGGTATATCAAGCATATCGGCATATTGCTTGTTCGGTGTGGTACACATATCTATCAATGTCAATCAAGTAATAGAATTCATTCCCCATTGTTGACTAAAGGCTGAGGAAACGTGAAGAATTGCCATTTTATGAGCTTGTAAGGCCCGTTGAAGTCCCCGAATAAAGGGGGAAAATGGGGCTATAAGTAGGCCGTTTGTTATTGCTATAAGGGCTGCTCGCCTTTATACGGCTTGGCTTCGCTATCGCTCCTATGTAGTGGTCGACCTAAAAAGTAGTATTCCTGCCATACCAGAATGCCTATTATCGAGTGCGTTAAGCTTCGCCAGAAGCAAGCAAGACGAGTTCGCTCTGCTTCGTAGACAAGGCTCGTTCCATACTTGACTTACGAGCTCGTGTAGTACTCGCCCCTATCTCGTGAAGGTAGGAAAGTGCTCGACTGGAGAGGGGTGATAGCACTCCACTCGCTGTCTACTAAACGAACGTTAGAGCCAGTGAAGCCTTCAATTTAGTGGCTTCCCTCCTTTTCCCTCACCCTACTCTTTCATTTCCGCTTAAGCTTCCCCGGTTTGGGGGATTAATTGATTGGATACCCGAGAACCATAATCTTTCCTAGGAACAGCTTCTACGACGATAGATAGGGGTCAGGTTTGTTTGGCATCTATGCCCCCTGCCCTCCAAATAGTATGGGAGCCTTTCAGCTCGTACTGCTCACACTCCTAGATCTTCACGGCACCTCCTCCACCATAGTGTGAGCTGGGAGCAGCTCCGAAAAGCGAGGCCTACTTAAAAATTAGCTTTCAACAACGTCAACAACACCACGAAAAAAATAAACTATGGTTGCCCACTGATCTGATCATAGGTGAAATCCAATCCCTTCGCTTCGCGCCAGGATTGCGTCAGTCAGGCTCCCTTCGCCTTTCGGAAGCGAGAAAGCGAGCAGCAAGCCACCTTTTAAACTCTCCCTCTCCCCATTCATTCTTACTTTTAAAAGCGAGAACTAAACTGACAATTGCATAGACTGCACTCTGGTGTGCGAGGTCTCTCAAGCCCCCACCCCCGGTATGAACCGAGGATGGTGCCGTTCCTGAAGTTAGGCAATGAACACGAATTCCTTTAAATGGATCATCCCTCCTTCTTCCTTCGCGCCATCGCCCACATCCATGCCTTGTTTCCCAAAGCAGTTCCCTGTGGATGACACTCTGGGATACTATTACCTAGGGGCAGCCTCGACCCGAGCGGAAGTGCGATGCTTGATTTGGCCAGTAAAGAACATAAAGTGGCAAGAGAACGGTCCAGAATAGCCGAGCATTGACAAGAACCCTTCTCTTATTTATGGGATATTATTCCTCCCCTTACAAGCGGATAGGAACTACTCGGATAGGAATGCCAACACATGTCTGGCTTGAGTGGCAATGTTGTTGGGATGAACTCAATGCACTTTCTCCTACACCCTCATGTTCTCTTGTGGTGCTATGAAGGAAGTTCTTGAATACCAAAGATGCCAAAGAACCATGAAATTTATCATGAGACTTCATGAATCTTATTCCACGGTTCGTGGTCAAATCTTGCTGATGGAGCCGCTCCCTTCTGTCAATAAAGTTTTCTCTTTGGTGCTACAATAGTTCCGACAAAGCGATTGAGCCAGGCCAGGCGTCAGTGATGAAATAGAAAGAAAAAGAGTGGACCACTGGAGACCGAATCATTACATTTGACTCATCGAGGTGCTTAACCGGCACACTTGTAGTGTATAGGTCAATCGGGCTTCACCTAGTCTCTGGCCCAGCCGTTCGCGATAAGATTCAATCCAATCAAGGAGCATATTAACCTATTTCTTCCCGTCTACCGAACTCGGGGGCATATCCCACTCAGAATAAGCCACAATTCCACTTAAATAAACAAGGTCCGAGAAAAGCTGCTTGGTAAATACCACTTATCAAAGAAATATCCTAATTAGAAAAGTGGTTTGCCCGAAGGTTCTGAAAGAGCTTACCAGCGGGTTCTTTTATCTACCTATATTGTTACCTAATTAGTCATACGAATCAGTCCGACTCATCCCAAACATTAGACTATGAAAGAGTAGTTGAAGAAGCCGAGCCGGATCGACCAACTTATAGATAGCTTTCGTGCAATAAATTCCTTAATGGCAGAGTTTGAACCAAGATTTCCAGATGGACGGGATGGATAGGGTATGCGTATATCTAATACATAATTTAAATATCAGAATTTATCCTCTAAAAAAGGAAAGATTAAATGAATTGATCGTAAATTATGAGATTTTACCTTAGGGTTGTGATAGACTGAACCTGCTCATGTGAATCAGAAGTGGGCTGGTCACTAGTATGAAACTGACCCTTTGGGTTAGGCACAGGCTGACTAGGTCTCCAAGCATTCTCCCTCTCTCCTACAACAATGGCTAACATGCATTCTCGCGATCTACAAAGTCCTAATGGCTTGCTCTTAAAAAAGAATAATCAAATCAAGCAACCTTCTTGTTACAGAACAGACATTCCATTCTTTGCTTGCCCAACACTGACTGACCTCTCTGGTCGGATGTTACAGTCGGCTCTACTTCTTAGTCAACTAGTAGTCTTTAAGTCGGAAATCGCTTTCACATCTCATATGACATCTGTACCAACAGACTTCTTCGGACACCAGTAAGGTAAGTAGCTACTCTAGCTGATCTAACTCCAGATGATCCAGCTTATTTTAAGGATAGGTTAGCCCCTTCTCCTTCAGGGGATGCAGCAAGACTACGTTCTCATCGGAGTTCCACTTCTTCCTCACCTAAGTCAGGATAGGCGCTTAGGGTCGAGGGTTGTTCTCCTTCTCTTCATCCTCCACCCGGAACCGAGTTGGGTCAGCAGAAAAGATATTATAGAGATTGGTCTTGATAGAGCGAATTGCCTCAACTGGTAAGAAGAGGCCAGAAAGAAAATCCCGTCAGGGGAAGAGGGATGGGAAAAAGAATCCCGAGCCGGAGCGAGGACAAACCAGCCTCTTTCCGAGCGTGGGAGGAGTAAGGAAATAGGACATTTCTTAGGGGTGTAGCCTTGACGGGCTCTGCTTCTATCCAGAAAGAATATATCCTCAATCCTGTTTTCGATACCAGACTATTATCCGATCGGCGAATCGTCTTGTCTTTTCTCGCTTTCTCGCTAATGGGCTTGAATCCTTCCCCTTTTCTATAAAATAAAATCTTACCTTTTACTATTTCCAGTTATAATAAGCTGACCTTCCCTATTCTGTCACCTATAAAGCACTACTTGATTTGCTATCGACTGAAGTCACTCGCCAGTGCTATCTCTTCCCGTTAAATCTTTCCCAGCCAATCAACTAGATCTAATATCCTGCCCTTTAGGTATTAGTCGTAGTAGTGTCAGCATAGGAGAAGATGATTCCTAGCCTTTCGATTGAATCGATAGTTCCAACACCCGAGATAAAGGAATAAATTTGATTCCAGGTTGGACGAAGCGGGCGGGGCATCTCCTTCAATCATGCCAGCCGAGTGGTAAGGAGAAGGTAGTAAAAATATTTGGTTGGAAAGCGCCGGGGAAAGATAGGATTATTGGATCGGGTTGAAGGGCTGAACCATCCATGTCGGGAATATAGGCTAATGCATTCTTTTTTCTCCTATAGTCTTGATCCCCCATGAAAAAAACAAGCGAGAAAACTAAAGCGCTAGCGCACTCCAGCAAGAAAAGAAGGACAATATAGGAACTACTTCTAAGATATAATAACAATAACATAAGTGAGGTTTTTTACAACCAAAACAGAACCTTTAGGCAGCACCAAAACAATTCTCTTTTCAAGTGCAATCCTACAAGTATTAGCAAGAAAGTTGCCAGACTGTTGAGTGAAAGCTGAATCCAAGTTTGAAAGAATAGGCTGTTTGATAGAATACGGTGTTAATTAATTTCCTTAAGCAATAGCCTGATTAGGCACCTCGAAAGGGATCGAAGTCACCGGAGGGGGATGGGGACGAGCGTTATAATCAGTCCTTGCTTTCCTTTCTTCCTAGTGATAGACCTTGAGAAAGGAAAGGAAGCTACATCTAGAAAGCAGGAGATAGATTCTATACTACATGCAACTAGCAACAGAAACAAAAAGAAATGATCGATATAATACCATTCTTTTCTATCCTATCGTGCTAGAAAACTACAGTCAAGCTAGCGTCAGCAAATCGGACATAAGCAATACACGTAAATCCCCGTCCTTTAGAAAGACGATAGCGATTCCCTTCTAGTGCTTTAATTAAGAGTTCAAAGAGTAACCTATAAGAATAAATGGTAGGAATACCCGGAGCGTAGCTCTCTCGGAACTTACCTCAGCGACTTGAAGCATTGCTTCCTATCGGCTTCGGGCCGAAAGAGAGTGAGATGGAACCTTGAAGAGATCTAGCGTTACGTAATCTTTCTAAGAAAAGATCGAGTGAGCTTTCGCTTCCTTCGTAACTCCCGGAACTTCTTCGTAGTGGCTCCCTTCCATGCCTCATTTCATAGGGAACCTCAAAACTGGAGCCAAAGCGAAGCCTTGACCAGATTGTCATTGTCATCAGAGCAGATAGAAGGATATCTATTAGACGGCCATCTTTCTTTAATAAGAAATTGCTTTTAGCTACCAGAAGGTCCCAACACCTTACTGACCTCTCGAACGACAATTGACGGCTAAGCAACCAAGCTACGGAAGACCTTCCATCTCAAGCAGCAAACTCAACCTCAAGCCAAGCCCCCTACTCTATAATGCATCCTCTCTTGAGGCAATCCCTGAATGAAATGAGCTCTCTCGGGCAGCTGACGGCTGTTTTCATTCACAGCTTTCCTCCAGTTTGCTCGTTCTGAGCATACGCCTGGTCGTTGAATTGTAAGAATGGACTGCCACCCCCCCGATCTCTTAATAATACTCTTTTCTAAAGATTCAAACCTCAATTATAAGGAGAGGTTGTTTACTGAGAGATCTCTGTTCGAAGCCTGAAGATCAAATCTTCCATTGACCCCCCTAACATGCAAGACTCTGACAAAGTTGTTTGGGGTCCTACAGCTCATAAATTCACAATCCATTCTGCTTGGGAGCAACTTAGACCTAGAGACCATAAGGTGGACTGGCTGCATGTGATATGGTTTCCTGGGGCTGTGCCTAGACACTCTTTCATATTGTGGCTGGTGGTGTAAGACAAAGTTATGACTCAACAAAGAATGGTCCACATAGGCCCCCTCCAGTCAGAAAAATGCACTTTCTGCTCTCTCCCCACAGATTCTAGGAACCACCACTTTTTTGTATACTCCACTCTTATGGGGACATGTTCAAATGAATTTGGGATTCTGTGAAGAAGGCTAGCATGCTTGACTGGCCTGCTTCCTCTTGGGATGCCATGATTGACTGGTGTGCCTCTCACTTCTCAGGAAAGTGTTTCACCTCCCTTATAGCTAGATGGAGCCTGGGGACTACTATCTATGTTATTTGGAGTGAGAGGAACAGAAGATTTGACTCTGATTAGCAAAGGTCTCCCCTTCTCCTTCAAAGGGAAATTATTTATAACATTAGGCTCAGAGCATTCTCCACTCAGAGAGTTAAAAGGACCTCTGAGAACCTTATGATTGCCAAGCTTTGGGACCTACCTGATTGCATATTTGGTAATGCAGCTTTGTAATCCTTTTCGTATGGTTCTCTGGTGGTCTGGCCTCATGAATCTGCTTAGTAGGGGTTATGGTTTCTTTCTGCTTGCTAGCTTGGGCATGACACCTTTCTATAACAGGGAATGTAATGAGAAGATTAACTGTATTGACCAATGGATTGCTGAGGCGAGTGCACCTGGTTGTATGATGTTTCCTCATCTCTTTTGGCTTTTGGAGATAGGTTGGTTCTTATGTATATGGTGGATATGGGGCTTTCCTGTTTTGTGGTGATCCTTGGGGTATGCCCCAATGTTTCATGTATGGCTTTTAAGCCCCTTCTGTTATAAAATGCTTGCTTTAAAAAAAAAAAAGTTGGGCTAGAAAGCTAGCCCCGTAGAGTTCAGAGAAAGATAGCGAAGTAATATTATCTTTTTCAAGCAAAAAGGAGTGGCGGTAGTGCAAGCAAGCGAAGTATAATCAGAAAGCCAAACAATTATGCAACTTGGGGCCCCTTCAACTACTTAGGCGCGGGATAGAAGATGATGGAGCAGCATACCGGAGGAAAACAGAAGTCCAAATTCGAATAAAAAATACAAAAACAAAATAAAATAAAAATAAGAAATTCCCCTATTCATATAAAAAAATTGAGGCATCCTTGGAGCTAGGTTATTCTGATATAGACAACGTTTGGAGAACGGATGACTAGAACAAATCGGTAAAGGCCTTACTCTATTCCTTGTCAGGAATAGCGGCCTTAGAGCTTCTACTACTATCGGCTACCTAACTGTCGGGAAATCGGGGGTTTTGTCGGAGAATCGGTGTCGTAGTGGTGCTACGAGATGGCGATGTATCGTATAGAAGAATAGATCCGCGGACCTATTGATTGACCATAGATGCGAACCGATCGACCGCTATCTAAGAGAAGATAAGTAGTTCTTCTATCCTTCAAGAAGGGCAAGGGGAGAACATGTAGCGGCTTGCCTAGATCTCGTATTTCCCACGTAGTCCATCGGTTAAACCAACGATTCTCTCTTCTCAAAGTAATAGAGAGAGTCTTTTTCTTTTTCCGGAATGTAGCTCCGCGAGCTAGGAGCGCATCATCGGGGCAGGGTGAAAACGAACATAGGATCATGGCCCTTTTCTTGTTTCTTTTGTTTGTGTCCGGTCCATTGTGTGTGTTTTTTTTAAGGCTTATCCGGGGGCTGCTGCTTTGGGGCATCCAATTCCTCTTCTTTCTTTTGCTGCTGATCTCACATCGAAAGCAGCTCCTTCTTGTTCAGGGTCATCAGATGAGAGATCTTCCCCCGACTCCGATAAATCGGTCAAGCGGGAGGCTACCCTCGACTCACCCCTCTCTCTATAAAAAACCCCTCCCCAGAGGAGAGCAGAAGCTCCAGGATGAGTATGTCCTGGATTCCCGGATTCATTCTTGGCCTGATCAGCCATGGAATTTTTGGAATCTACAAAAACATTGACGGAGAGGGTTTGTAATGATCTTCTCAAAGATCACAAGGTGCTGAAGTGACATGACAGGATAGGGGGGTCTTTAGGTTTTTGTGAAAGGGATGCTCTTATCATGTTATTGCTGAAAATAAAAACCGAATGACTCTATTTGATGTCGATTCATCCACACTTCCATTCCTTGTAGAGGAAGGCTATCTGCTTGCTGGCTGGGAGCCGTATGAGCGGTAACTTCCACGTACGGCTCCTTGAGAAGGGCGGTGGACAGAAATGGCCTTGTTGTACCTCACTCCCGTCTTCAATGGGGTATGCTCTTTCTTTTTTGGGAGAGTATGCCAATATGATCTTAATGAGGTACGGGGCTT
>OY998242.1:72783878-72816378 GCA_963922005.1 Cornus suecica
TCCCTTGCCTGTGGGACTGCAGACTGCCCTGCTTCCCATGCACCTACTTCTCATGCACTGACCCGGGCCCCCTCTGGGGTTTTAAAGTTGGGAATTCCTGTGGGAGAAAGGAATTAAATTATGACTGGAAACATTGCGTTGAACGTAACTAGGCATTCTATACACTAATGCAGCTCCTTAAGTCGTTTCGCCCCTTTCTCAACAAGCTGTGATAAAGGGAAACTCTCTTCCTTATACAATGCCCCAAGGAAAGTACTACCCAAGGGTTCCAAACCAGCCTAAAAGCCACTTTTGTGTCAGCCCTCTTCCCTCGTTAACAGCCAAACTGAAAAGCCTACTTTTGCGGGTACAGGACAAGAAAATGAAAAGCGGGGGGGAGGGGGGGGGGATAATATATTAGAAATTTCTTTAGTAGTATAGGATAGGGTTCTGGCTACTGGACAATCTTCCTCAGATTGAAAAATGAAAATAAAGAAAAAAGAGTTAAGCCTAGCACCGCTCCAGCTCCTGCACTAGCTTCTACTCGATTCTAATTTCCGCCCGTTGGTTTACTTTTACTTTTTGAATCCAATAAATAGTAGTTTCCATCTCTTTCATTCCCAATCGACCGAGCGGAGCGCTCCGAAGGGCATTGCTTCCGCGCTTCAATCCATATAGCTTTGTATCTCAGAAAGTAGGGTTGATCTATCCCTCACTGCATTGGTTAGATATAAGCATCCGACTCTTACTATCTTGACTTCTTGATAACTGTGTATTCAAAAAAAATACCAATATCACGTTCCCACTCTGAAATACCAGCCTAAGCCTAAGTCAAGAGGGAAAGCTAGCCTCACTCTCATATCTCTTTACCAAAGCTTAAGCTTCCTTCTTTCGCCCAGTTCCCGATTTGCTTCTGCTAGTGGGACAATCAGCTGAGGTATCTTCTCTTTAAGATTCGCGATATCAACCGGGAGCCGACCCAGGCCCGTAGTGCTTCACGTCCAGATCCCACCTTTTCGGACATACAATTCGGGGAGAAATTCCTTTCCTTACTCCCTTACCGGGAATGCACCCAAAGGCGTTCAAACCTGGCTTACTTGGAAGATGGGAAGAATAGCGTAGTAAAGTAGCCTGAGTGCCTGGCCTTTCCTTCTGATTCTGATCCCGGGATAAAGAATAACTCGTCTTTAGCGAAAGTCTTCTTTGTCTTCTGCTTTTCGCGTGCCTTTATGTGATAGGGGGGCAATTTAGATTAGAAATGAAGTAGGATGCCCCTCCTCGCCTATAAGCCAGAAATCTTTTGGGAGCCCCGGTATTATCTAAAGCTGACTTCCGGGCATAGCTTTTTTCGGGCGTGAAGGAAGAAGGATGAGAAAGAAATCGAGCCGACAAGAAGTAAGCTAATTTAGGAACTATATAACGTACAGACTCTAACTGAATGAAAAGATTTAACTAGCTGATGCAGGCTTGGTTATTGAGTAGAGCCCAGTCCCCTGATGCAGAACACGAGGATTCAACCAGAAGAACGCGATAAAATGTATTCAACCTCTGTCTAATTATATGGAAAACTCTCCCCCCGCTGCTGGCTAGAGATATCCCGTTTGCTGCTCCCCAGATCCATTCCTTTTCTTTTTCTTTTGGGCAGAAGCAGGCGCAACCCGTGTATCGAGTCAAGTAGTCCGTGCCAAGTAGTCAATCCGAAGCAATTACTTACGAAACCAAGTTGGCAACCTACTCATTCTCTCATTCCGAATCAGGTTTTTTAATCCCTTGGGGAGTTACTCTCGACAACTGGGGTTTCAGGATGGCAATTTCCTTAAGGCTTGTGTAGACCCTTCGATGACACATTATACCTCCGAGACCACGAATGGAGCTTTAAGCGGCTTATTAGGATCACTACATTCCTTTTTCTCATCCTTGTGAAGAGCCGGATTTGAGGAAATCAACTTAGTGTTCTACCTTGGACTCTTTCGATAGCCCACGCATAACTTGGTCGATCTACATCTCGAAATGACACTTTTGTAGTCGAAGTGGTTGAGCTTTTAGATTAGCTTTCCTGTCGGCTTGGTAACGCTAGTGCACAAGTTGGTGATGTAAGAATCGGAGCTTCAGAGTTAAGGGCTCAAGGAAAGGCCCTTTCTTTCTCATACTTGTTGAAATACACCTAACCGGGCTAATATCTCTTTGTATCGTCATCCCCTATTCAGTTATTCGGGAATTGGCTTTGTATCATAACTTGGTTTGATCCCCAAATTCTTAGGGCTTTCTGTCCTCTGAGCCCGACTCGCCTTTTTAGAGCAAATAAACATCTTTTGCTATTCAATTCAGCCCCTTTCCCCATTTTCATAGCTTATTCAAAGGCACTCGGCAGCAAGTAAATTCATTCCAGCTGAAAAGATGTGTGTTCAGTAGGTCGAAGGGGGTAGAGCGATAGCTGTACCGCCACTCTGTCTAACATGAGACTTGAAGAAGCCATAAGGCGTATTCCGACGACTAGGTCTTTCGATTAGGTATAAGAGTTGCACCCCGCAGATTATTCGTCCTGAGACTGAGGAAAGAGTTCAAGACGAAAGAGGTTACGAGGAAGAATTTCCCCACTTAGATCCGCGAACACCTTAGCTCCTGAGTCAGAGAAACCAACTCTCGCATATTCTGTTTTCAAAATAAAAATTTCCTAGCGTGGAATATTGTATTAAAACGGAGATAGGCATAGCAGAACGAGGAAATCTTACTTACTTACTTATTTGTTTAAGGTAGCTTGGTGGTAAAGCGGCAGGACATGACCGTCCTGGAGTCGATGGTTCAACAAGCCCATCCCCAAATGTCGATGCGAGGAGAAAGAAGAATTTTTCTATAGAAGGATTAGGTTTAAGGGTCCTGTTCTAATCCATTTTTTCGAGCCAAGAAAAGGCCGAAGGCTATGAAGCAGCCAGCTCTGCTGAGTCAGGTTCCCCCGGTTCATCTGGATTTGACTATTCATCTAAAAATGTATCTACGTCAGGGTGTGAATGCCCAGTTGTTACACTATTGCCCCTGGAAACAGACATCAAGATGGGAGCGGAACTCCTCCTTCTTTGTTAGGCCGATCGTATCCCATAAGGTAAATAAATACCCGTTCTCCTTGGTAGAAAGGGCTAGCCGTCATGAACATTTACCTCTCGAACCTCCTTTCTCTTGGCATCAGTATCCATTCTTTCTCGTAATTGTGATCTGTTATTATAGTTGAAATCTCTTCTATTCTCCTTTCGTTCTCTTCTTTCTTTTTCACCTCTACTAATTGGAGAAATGAAGGAATGGGACTCATGCATACCAAAGTGGCAGGTGAGGAATGACTCGTGGACGAAGCTAGCAGCCGAAGGGAGGCACAAAATGAGAGCTGAGAGCAGTGAGGGTGGAAGAGCCATTCGTTTATATCGGGTAGACCTTTACACTCGATAGACCGATCGAAGACTCACGGCAGACCGAAGAGATCAAGCCCCTATTTGAGTAAGGGCAGAAATAAGTGGAATAGATGGCTAAGCCGTAAGGAAAATCAACGAGAGTACTTTTGACACAAACGAGAGTAGTAGTTACTCGACGCAAATAGGAGTACTCGACCTATGAGGGGAGACTCTAAATGCACACGAGATAAGGAGACTGCACGCGCATAAGATGACGTATAAGGACTATAAGTACATACATAAAAGGACCGTAGAAAGGAGAGCCGAAGTCCTAGGCTAGGCCTCCGTTTAGGGCAGGTACTTATTGAGCCTACTATGGTATTCCAGCCACTAAGGTCTCGCTCTGACTTGCTCACGAAGAATAATTATCGATCGAGAGCGCTATTCTTATTTATTATTAATGGCCTCAAAGACTTCGCACTTTCAAGATGAGGGTTAGAGGCCAAAGACGAAAGGCTATTAGCCTGGGAGATCTCTTTGATTTACAGCAATCATAAGAATCATTACACCGCAATGAACCAATTGCAAATGATTTCTTGCTTCCATCAAAGACATCAAAGTCTTCGTTCGGTTTAAAAGTCAAGCAACTATATATATATATTACGGCAGCAAACAATGGTCTTTGCAGGCAGCAGGAGCTTTTGAACGATCCGCGCAAACTCTTGTGTTTTTACTCCTCAGATTAGAACGGATAGGATTGACAGCTTTGCTGCGTATCTAGAGCACTTTCTCGTTTACTGTCTTAATCTCTGAAGTAGGTGGTCAGCTAGAAATATAGCAGCTAGTCTAGTTAAATAGTCGCATGAAAGCTGGGAAGCCGGGGAGTTCTCAAATCAAGCTAGGAATTATGGTAGTTCAGGCCAGTGAGTGGCTATCTTACTATATCGTATCCGCTTTCGAGTGAGCTGAGGGGTCAATCCCCGAACCAACAGATAGGGTCCTTGGAAATGAAGCAAGGGGAAAAGATATTCTTCTCATCTTGATTTTATGCATAGTTCCAAAAGCCCGTTCTAATGGTATAAAAGCCCCTGTTTCCCGCTTGGAGGAATAGATCCTCTTCAAACCAAGAAATAGAGGGAAAAACCAGATTTAACACAAAAAAGGGGAATCTCAAATATCATAAGATATGTGGCCTTCTTTCAGAGAGAAAGTCTGATAGTCGTGAAGCTAGGGTTTGGTGGTAGAAGAGGTGGAGTGTGGGGATGTTCAGGGAGAGATAGGGGTTCCATGGGAGCTCGTGACTATGGAGGTAAGATTTTGGCAGAGAAGGAGAGGGAAGTGCAGGCATCGAGACCTGAAGGCAACTGAGGAACCACTATTCAAGACCACGCAGACCGACAGCCGTTAGAGAAGAAGAGAGAGGCACCACACGCGAGTTACTAGTACCCCGACGGCTGCCACCTGATCAAACCAGGAAAGCTGGAATTGAGATCTTATTCAAAGAGAAAGATATCAAATATCTGGAGTTTCGTTTTGTATATTATATATAGGAAAAAACAACCGAAACAGGGAATTTATCTAAGCCAAGCCGATCTCCTTACGCATGGTATTCGTTCCTTCCCCTCTCATTTACCTGACGAGCTTTACTGACGGCAACACGAGAAAGCACCTTCTCTTTTACTTCGGCACTGGACTTCTTTCTTCTTTCTCAAAGTAAAGTTTCTCGCTTCTTGCTTAATCCGTTGCTTCTTGCTTTCGAGCCGGAGGTAGTGAAGGTGAAATCACACTTGTGTTAAGCAAGTAGAGTAGTCAAGCCAGAGAGGGAAAAAAAAGCAAGAAGCGGTTTTCGTTCGATCGATTAAATCAATCGTACTTTCACTGCTGTGGACCGGCTTTCATAAAGCACCTTTGGGCAGCAGCTACTATTGGGATCCAATTCCGAGATCAATTCGACAATGAAACTCTTCAAGCAATGATCTTCTCTATGTCATTTCTCTTGCTGCGATACAAAAGACGACTTTCGAGAGCCCAACACCCTTCTCCTTTACAGTCGAGCCCTTAAAATCCCTGACTAAGCTGATTGCATTTAGCTTGATCCCCTGGAACTAGTCTTTCTTTCCATTCTTCGATGTTCGAGCTTGCCCCCCCTATCACTTAAAGGGGGTCTCCATATTTTGAAGTACCCGGAAAGAATAGTTTTCTGTCTTTCTGATCCCCTTATTATTAGTAAAGCCACCCTTCCTTCTTTCTTTGGGTCGTGGATAGATAGTTGCGCACGCAGCCTCCTTTCTTCACGGGAAGGCAAGTGCTGTGATGAGATCTCTCTTTCAATGAAAAAGGAAACATGAAGGCTCAGAGGAAGAGCACCTAGCAGAGGTACGACATATTAAAAGGAATTGTCCAGCAATCTGTTATATCGATTTCTATAAGGAGGAAACCCAATCCATTGTTCTTTCTTGTGTTGATAAGGTGGAGGAGACCAGCCTTAAATGGTCCCACCCCCCACAATGAGAGCTATGGTGTGGAACTGCCGGGGTGTGGGGAACCCCCTGACAGTTTTCCAGTTCAGGTCTTTCGATCCTCCATTACCCGCAACTGGTGTGCCTATTGGAAACTAAAAACAAAGAAAGGAAAGTTCAATCGGCTATGGAGGGAGGTTTTAGCAATCGAGTAAAGCGATGATGACTAGTACAAACTTAGGTAGGTCGATCGTCGCTCATCCCTCATGTTCTCCCCCGTGAATTGATTAATCCCTATGGAAAAGCGAGTATTCCGACTAGAATCAATTTCCACCCTCTGATGATCCATTTCGCCCTTCTCTATAGCCGGAAAAGTATTGAATCTTATGGATTACTTTCAGTAGTTCTTCCACCCCCGTCAGCTACAGCATATTGCCCACTCCCCTCCTATTTAGTCTCTCTCTTCCCCCGGACTATATTCCCTCTCAAGTGGTATTGGACTCTCTTTTGGTTGTACTTTCTTAATCTTCATATTGTAACTGGTATGACTTCGTGTGGCATGGCATTTTTTCATTATGGATTGTCTTGGGACGGACTTGAGGGAAGTGGTTTAGAAAGACCATACTCTTTTTTTTTGTAAGGTGGCAAAAAAGGGAGAGTTGGCCGGGTTGCATGTGACTGAGTCGGGAGAGGGAGGCGAAGAGATCCGTAACTTTAACTTTCACCGAAAAATTGAAATTTTTTCCATCTTTATTTTTCTACTAAGATTTCTTCAATATCATCTTTCGTTAATCTTTAATCCCCATGTTCGTCATGCTATGAATATAGGTAGGCAAATCACGCCATTTCTTTCTCGGTTAGACCAAAACCGGCTACTTAAAAAAGTCTTCCTGCTAAAAAGCAAGAAGCGGAACACGGCAATAAAAAAGTTAAGTTATGATTACTTTGTTCAAAAAGACATTTTTCCCCTAGCCCAAGCCACAGGTATAAGCGGGGAAAAAAGAAACGTATAAACGCTGGAATTGCGCAAATCACATCAATATCCAATCCAAGGCCTTTGCCATCGCTTATTAGATTTGGCAAACCCTGAAGTTGGTTTCCTTCCGTTCTATGTCTGCTAATAGGATTTATGGTCTGGTGGATCTATATGCCAGACGTAATAACCTTAAGACCTGTGGACTGCCTTAATCATCACTGGGTTCAGAGCGTCCGAGAAAGGGTTGTCGAAAAAGTATGTTCATATCAAGACATAGGCGATGCGTGTGTTTGCGAGAATAAGATCCATCAAAAGGTTGTGCATGAGGTACAGAACATTGAAACGAACGCTTTTGACCCGCTTCATTTGAATAAAGAGGAAAAACACTAGCAGTCTTGTTGCTTTCTTTTATTGCATCAGGGCTCATTAGTGATCAAGGCTTTCGAAAAGGCTTGGGGCATAGAGCTGTGGTAGGGTAGCTTGCGGAATATAGATAGATTTTTAGTTATCTCGTGAGAAGTTGAGAGGTCTCATGTCTAGTTCGCAAGAGTGAACCTATAAAGATACCAACCTCCGTTCAGCAACTAGGAGAGTTCAGATTGTAAAAGTGAGCAGAGGCTTTCCTTCCGCCGGCCTTTATAGGAGTAGGGGAGCGTGGTGAGATAGATAGACGTCCAATCCTGCAGCAGCTAGTTGCTCGGCCTTAGTCTTGGGCGGATCTCACACTTCAATCAACCCCTTCGTACTTTGATCCAATCAATCAATCAAGAAGCTAATCTCTTTTGTTTGGGCCGGTAGCTAAAAGTGCCATCCTCGCTTTCTCTTGAACAAGGGAAGGGCAGCATAGCATTAGCTTCAATTGAACAAGCTCAACCTTGAAAAAGAAAGGTGGTAGGCCGATGTTGAACGCTTCAACTTGGCCACTGAAGAAGGCGAGAGACTAGGCCAACTTACTGCCATGCCATGGTTGAAGCTTTAGGCTCCATAGATGGAACTATGTATTAGGTATTAGGGAGGGAAGGACACCACTCAACACCTAAGGTGGGGTTCAATGCCTAACAAAAATGACAAAAAGCATAAAAAAGGGGTTCGAGAATCTATGAAAGGACATCTAAGGCTAAGGAAGAATGAAAGAAAGTCCATTACTGAGAGAAGTGGTGATCTCGTCTTGCTTGCTGGGAGAGATGAAGCTTCTGGACCACCTTTTCCAGCCAGATAGCGAGCGATCACTCAGCAATAAACACTAACTGAAAGCGGTCGGGAATGAGTACCTATCCCTTACGGGAATCGAACCGATGTCTTCGACATGAAAAGACGATGTCCTAACCACTGGATGAAAGGGACCAAAAGCCATTCTTCATATACCTCAGCTCCGAGAATAGAAGTGGTTCGTTTTGTTTCTATACGCAATTCAAGATTTCGTTTGTGTTCATGTTGTTGGCGATTTTTGATGTGAATTCGGGGGGTCGCCCCCCCTTCCTACGGGTTCCCCCCTATTTAAGTAAGGCCCAGTGACACGCCAACCACGCCCCTTCCCTTTCTTTAGACTTGCAGTAAAGCTGAACAAGTTTACTCAGTTTGCACTTGAGCTTGAAGCCTTTTTTTTAATCCTAAAGTCTCATTAAAAATCCCCAAAGCTACAAGAAAGCCGAGACTACAACCGCTACTTACCCAATAGTACAGCGGCTTCCTCCATGACTTTACTTTCCTAGCTACCAAGCTCCTTTTCAACCCCTTGCCATAAGGACGAAAGGAAAGATTCTCTGTGATACCGCTTGAATAACGATAATCGGAGTGAAAAGCCTTAAAGAGAAAGCTTTAGCAACGGTAGGAGTTACTACTTACGCCAGCACCTGATGAGCTTACCAGAACCTTATACCGCAACAAGAAGAGTTTGACTTGGATAAGTTCATGATATGAAGAGCCCTTAGATGAAGAACGCCCTACTAATACAAGTCAAGGAGAGGAAAGGACTCAAGATCTCGAGACAACAACAGGTGAAGGTACTACATATAAGCCTTCAATCCCAACATTGGGCTTGAAATGCTTTCTCTTCCATTTCTTGAAATATATATTCATTTATTTTTTAGGCCATGAAGAAGATTTTCCTCATATTCTCGTTGACGACAGTTGACCGTTACAGATGAGCTAAACAACATAGAGATACCGCTTGGATTTGCCTGATTTCACTTTCTTATCGATACTTGTCGTCCGTCATTCGATTGCTTTCACTGGCCTTTTGACTAAATAGAAATGGGCATAGAGATTCACTCATAACAGATATCCGTCCTAACACTACTACTATCCGTCCTTCACTCCCGAACTAAAGGTTTTTATTTCTTGACCTTACTGGCGCCATAAGGACTAGATACAGGGAATGCTGCTTACCGAAGCCCCTATCTGCCGGCCTATCCCCTCTTCTCTAATGCGCACTGCTTGCTCGAAAGCAAGGCTGCGAGCTTTGTCTACGGAGCAAGCCATCAAGACCTTTAATAACAAATTCAAGTGTAAAGTAGAGGAGAGCTACACGAAGGGCTTTCTCGGTGTGAGAGCCAAAAATGCTTTTATCCAATACAATCACAGGAAAGGGTACGAGCAGAGCGAAACATAGAAACTCGAAAGCAAGCCAATCAGAGAGACGCTCAAGCAGTAGCTAGCAAAGAGCGATAGCTAGTTTTTCAAAAAGTCGAAAGCAAGCCGAATTCCAATCTTCTGAATAAAGGCGTCCGAGCGGAGCGAGCGTCTCGAGGTAGGGTAGGGGGTACGTGGATTTTATTATTCCAAAAGCAAGCCTACGAGTGGAATACAAAGAGAGAACGAGCTTACCTTATTATTAGAGAAAGGGAGAAAGGGCTTCTTTTATAGATTAAGAGGCGAGTAAGGGGGGTTTTCTTGCTTGCTGGCTAGCTCGTGCAATCAACGAACAATTCCTTCGCGTTAGTAAGCTAGCTTTGTAAGCTAAGCAAGCCTGGTTCTCCGGGCATTACGATAGGACGTGGAGCGATCATGACGAGAATGGACTTCTCCGTAATGTAATAGAAGAGTCACAGTCCAGTTCCTCGGGCTTTCTCCCTTCTCGACCAGACGAAGGAGATTGAATTCAATTCAGGCGGGTAAGAGCTTGACCTATTCAATACGGGTAGGAGGCGAAAACTGGCAAAGTGCATTATTCAGTGGTGGGGTGTTCATAGAAAAGAAGGCGTCACCCAACGAGTGGCAGATCTGGATAGAGTCTCGCTCATAGAGGAAGAGTACGCGCGCTAGCGCGCTACGGCTTACGCAGTTGATCGGATTAGATAGCCCTTCGGGCAACCAACCAAACCCGGCACATAAAATTCCATTCCGATCAACAAATTGGAGGTATGGCTGAGTGGCTTAAGGCATTGGTTTGTTAAATCGACATACAAGAATATTGTATCATGGGTTCGAATCCCATTTCCTCTGGCCCTTACCTTCCAAAAGAACAATCTGTGGAACGGGCGGGCGAAATTACGTGAGAAAGAACCTCTTGGTGGAGTCCTGTCCCCCGGAGGACAGAATAACACTACTTAGTTTAGTGACTGGAGCAGGGAGCCCGTTGCGCGTTGTTTTTTGTTTGACCGACCTATCTTCTTTCTATAAGCAAGCTCCCTTCGGCCGTACAGGGACTGCTCTCGGTTCTTGAGCATGTTGGGGGATTAGACGGTAGTTGAAAGAGCTGCTTCGAAAGCTTGACGAACAAGCCACCTTTTAAACTCTCCCTCTCCCCATTTATTCTTACTTTTAAAAGCGAGAGCTAAAGCTTGATTATAGAAAGAAGATAGGCCTCCCTCTCTTTAGCTTAAAAGATGAAAAACGAGCTCTTTCAGAACATTCGGGACCTTTCTATTTGATTTGATTAGTAAAGAAGGCTTTTCCCTTACTAGTCAAGTGGTAAGGTAGGGCGCTATTCGATGAAGAAAACAGACTTTAGGAAAGTGGTTCAGGTAGCTTAGCTGGTTAGAGCAAAGGACTGAAAATCCTTGTGTCAGTGGTTCGAATCCACTTCTAAGCGGGCGAAGGGTCCAAAGGACACGTAGCCGGGAGCGGGCCGGTTGTGGAAATTAAAGTGAAAGAGTAAGCAAAATAATTTGAGCGCTTCTGCACTATACGGCCTTTTGGCGTCGTCCTATCTTGCTGGAGGCAGATTAAAAAAAAAAGCGGTTGAAACCTCGGATTGGTTTTCGCATCCCTGTGCCCAAAGGGATGGGCGAGTTCGGTTTGAGTGTTCATCGATCGGATGGATCTATATGCTCCGGGGTGGTGAGACGAGGTGTAGAGTAGTCTGGTCAGCGCATCTGTTTTGGGTACAGATGGCCATAGGTTCGAATCCTGTCACCTTGATGTGAGGCTGAAGTCAGCAAATACTCAAATATGAACATCCATCGACCGTTTCCACCTCCTCTGACTCGTGACTCGTATATTTACTTTCTATAGCAAGCACACTATACGAGATCTATAGCTAAAGATCATATAGCGCCACAGTATATATACGAACCTATACGGAACACTTCTCTCTTTCTCAGTGCATTCTTTAGGCTCCTGGTTTCTCATTGGTAGAACACAACCAATATGATATTGAGCTTGAGCATCCGGGCTAGTGGAATTTTTTAAAATCGAAGAAATGCTTATTTATAAGGTGACAGGGTAGCTAGTTTGAGTGGGGCCTGACGCGGGTAGTTGGAGAGGAAATATCGATCGCCGGCAATCGAGGATTTCTTTCGGAAGTGGTGCTTACTGAAAGAGTTCAACACTACGCTCATTGCTCTTCTTCTAAAGTCCCTTGGAGCCAATCGGTTGCCTGAAGCTTGACATGATGAAGGTGCTTTTATTTTAAGCCCTTCCAGAAAGAAAGAGATCTCGTGAGGTCTGAGGGGACAAGGGTCAAGGTGGTAGGCCCCATTCCTATTATTTTTACTTGCCAAGAAGACTAGACAAGATCAAAGTACTCCGGTACATCACGTGGAAAGAAAGAATGCTTGCCAAAGCTTGCTGCAAATGAGGAGGGTTGACCCTTTTTTCCAATAAATTTTCTATTGCACTCCCAAATAAGGCTTTTTGAAGGGTTGAAGCTTCTCCAAGCCCCAGAGAAAGATCAGTCCAGTATTTATTTTTCCTTGAACAAGCTCTCAGGTAATAAATAGAAGAACAGGAGCAGGAATGGTGGATACAATCTCCTATTTGATTCTTCTCTTAATAAATTCTATTCCAACCAATTGAATAGAACAGAGCAAAGCCGTACTTAAATACAAGGGCTTCGGCCCAAGAAGCCGCTGAGAGATTGAATAACATGTGCAACAAACTCTTATATCCCAAACATAGTCAAACGTAGAAGGTTATGATGTTGAAACTTACCTATGGGAGGCAAGCGAAAATACTATCCAATTCCATTCCAATTTATTAATAAAAGCTCTTGCTACTTGCCTTCTTACCAGAGGTTTTAGAGCATGAGGTGAGAAAGGTCCTTTCAGGAAAGGGAAGAAAGTTGCTGAAGACCGGCGGCCTGTTGATATGATACTTGAAATAAGAGTTGTTCGGGCTTAGCTTCTGAGTGGCTTGAGGAGAACGGAAGGGTATTATTTTGCAATAAAGTAAGTCTTTTGGCCTATAGCCATGGACTAAAAAAGGACTAGGACGGGGTCTGTCTGGTTCTAGTTATAAGGTTGGGGCTGGTACGAAAGTTCATTCCGGTCCTGGTGCTAAATCCGGTCTTTCTTTCTTAAAATTCTTCAGAAGGGTCTTCAGGAGGATCTTCGAGAGGACCCTTTGGGCGGAAACTACTCTGTTATCTTGCATTCCTCATTCGCATTAGAGTATTACCAGAAAAGGGCAAGCTTTCTTATTTTAAAAAGAGCTCTAGAAGTTCAGTCGGTGTTCTCTTAAAATATTTCTAAATCGAGAATCGTGAGACTCGCCCAACCTAGTCAAATAATAAAAACCTCCATACTGAGCTAAGGTCCACTTTAAATCATTTTATACCGTATAATAAAAGCAGACCCCCAAGGGCGAGGGCCGGTTCCTGCTCTGCTTCCTTCTCTGGAAAGGGACACGAAGCGGATAAACACCACCTCATGCCCCACTCTTTCCCTCGAAGTTCTTCACAGTATACCATGGCACGGGTTTCAAGAAGAGGTTTTTCTGTCGATTGTGAGAACGCCCTCACGTCTGTTCTTCTAAAGGATACCTTTTTAACTGCTTCCTTCCTATGGTCTGGTTGGAATAGCGGTACCACTAAAGATGTGTGTTTCGCTAGCCCCTTTTACAGCAACTAGCTTTGGGGAAACCCCCCCTTTACGTGAGGATACTAGAAAAAGCCAGTACCCATAATAAGCTAATGGAGTACTGTATACTAGTTGACTATGAATTACCCTTGCTGAAGGCGATAACTTACCACGAGCCATATCCCTAGGGTTGACGATCCTGATCTACAAGGACACTTTCATGTCTCTCACCAGCCAGATGTCTGCATGGCTCCCCGCCCGCGCTTTTTCAGTTGCTAAAGTCCTCGTTGTGGACTTTTGGGGTATTACAGACCTTGATCAGTCTTTATCCCAAGCTTGCCCGCTAACTTTTGATTAACGGGGGCTCCGCAGCTGTCGGGTGTACAGTACGCGCCGTCGTTCAACCCCAAACAAACATCTTTTTTGATCGTGTTCTCCTATTCGGCTGTTAATAAGCTTTTTCTGCCCTTACTCAAATAGAGGCTCAGAGTCAACTTGACAGTAGTGTCGGTCCGTTGACACCAGCTTATTATTCGAATAGAAAAGCACGTCCCTCTTTTAGGGAAATAAAGAATATCGATTTCAAGCCATCTAATTTAAACCCGGACAATAAAGGAAAAACCAATCCCCGTATCATCCCATCAGTGCCTTCTTGTGGGTGCTAGTCGGCTACCATCCATTGGAGTTGAAAGTACTAAACAAATTTAGGAGTTAAGACTTGTCGAACTTACCACTTACCGGATCCGCTTTTTCTTGACAGTCATTTTAAAACCCAAGTTTAGGGCCCGGATGGCCAAGCCGGCTTCGGAAAAATCCTTTTCAAGGAGACAGGCACGCGTTCACTGACTACTTATGATATTTCGCATAACGACTAGTAACCGCTAAACTATCTCCTTCTTTCTTATAGGAAAGGTAGTGTATGCACGACACGACATTGATTGAAGTGAGGTCTTTCTTATATCACACAAGAAGACAGAATTATTCTTTATATACACAATCAAATGTCTGCTACTATCCATGGGAGCCGTGTTAAGCATAGGCGCGGAGAACACCCTTTTTAGATACACAGGATCAAAGTGGTCAGGTCTGATCGGGATAGGACTCGTACTCTTGAATTATCTTACTAAACCCGTAAACCAACAACTCTTTAAAGAAAGTCAAGAAAGAAAGTTCAGTTCAGAATACGAGCCGTCACTTGAATCTATCTCCTTTCCAGAAGGCTAGGCTAGGCAAGCGCTCTTGCTATCCCCTTAGTCGTGGGTAACCCTCAGTAGTATAGTCTGATTCTATTCTAGCGGTAGTAAATGGCCGAATCCGTCTGCCCCTTTCTTCGTACGCAAATAAGGAACTGGCCTTAGATTGTCTCGATCAACTTTGAATTTGGAGAGGGTTGAAAGGCCCCCAAGTCTCATCACTCAGTAGCTGACCAACCAATCCATCAAACTAAAGATGGACACGCTACCTTCATGATCCTATCTCGATTTCTTGCCATTCTTTGATCTTCGAGCATGCCTAACTAAAAGAAGATCTGAGCCCCAGCCATCATGAAGATGTAGAAGTCTTTTTCTTTTGCCAGTAGCTCTGGATCGGGAGTAGGCGCTTTTAGCCCTTGTACTCTTTCCCTTAAGGGCCGCTTTCTCTCATCCGAAGGTTCTTTCGTATGTGACACCTTGTTTTGCTAACGATCCTCTCTCTTTTGATTATATAGTTGGAGCAGTTTACATTTGACTTACTTTCTATGTCCCACGATAGCCAATTTTTCCTTTCTAAGCCGGTAACCGATGGCCTTGATCCTCAAGTTGTGAAAAAGCCTTGATCATTAGATTCAGAAAAAGCAGACTTTTGTTCTGCAAGATGTAATTCCAAATAAGCAATGCCTATTGTACCCTCTCCCCATTAGTTAATATATTAAATAATCTTACCTGACTCTTATTGAGAAGCTTATGCTATTGTGTTAGTAGTCATCTTTCTTGCTTAGTATATTGATTGCATGCTTGCTTTAACCTTTAAAGATAGTCGGGATGGCAGGGCAAGCGATGAATCTCTCTATCATAGTAGTGGTATTACCTTCCTTCCCGTATCCTACTGTTTGGCAGAACCTTTAATAAAAGAAAGGCTGACTTCGCTTCGGGTTTAAGGCACCGATAGGAAATCATCTATCGAGAGTGGGTCGCGAGTTTCGTAGCCCAGACAATGGCCGTAGAATCTTAAGTTTGGGGTACCTTTTTTTAGTACTTTATTTAGTTGCTACAAAGAGATCCTTACATATGCAATTCTTGAGTATAGTTTGGTGAGCATAATTTCAGTATCGTCCCTTTTGATTAAGAATAGGAGGAGGAGTTTTCTTTATTTAAGAAATTCCCTAGTTTCAGCTGTGCTCTAATTGATGTTGTTACTTAGTTCCAACTCTCCTTCAAGTCACGGATTGCATGTTTTGCAAGCGCATAAAGGGCTTACAAAAGCCTTACTATAGATAGGAGATAGGCCAACCGAGAACAAAACTAAGAGAAAGGGGGAACCCTCACTCGACAAAAGGCAAAGCAAACTCAATTCAAGAGCGAGGTTTTTAGGACCCCCTTCTGGCACGAATGAGAAAGCAGCCAGCTGAGCTGGTAGAACAGGAAAAACAACACGCGTGTAGAAGAAAGGGGAGTGCTTGAGGACATAAAGATAGGAAGTCTCTCCTTCGTGGGTTTGAGTTCAGTACGACTACCTCGTAGCCGAGCTACTATTATTAAAAGATCAGGGGTTGGTGAACCCTTTGCTCAACTTTAAGTAAAAGGAAGGTGCGCACCTATGTCCATCCTAACTAAATAAAAACCCCGACTTGGGCAATACATCTATATTCATTATCCAGAGGTTTATCTCAATAGAAGGAATTGGGGAGTCCGGGCGCGGGAACTATCTTCGTATTGGTCGGAAGCCCTATAACCATCCCCAAAGAGAGGAAGTAAAAGATAGCTACTAATAGAGCTCAAAGCATATAAGAAATCGGAAGAGACAGACGCATACTTGTTCCACTCGTATTTGTACAGACTGGAGAATGGAGAGTTTTTAAACTCCCCCTTTTAGATAAATAGGGAGGCAATGAGTGATTCACGCAGGTAGAGATTCTTTTTCTCTTGGGCTTCTTGCCTTTTTGCCTTCTTGCTGGGGTTCAGTATTTTAGTGTAAGGTGTAAGTTTTATTTCACTTAGGGAAGTTGGCTATTCCATCAGTGTTCTCGTTCTCGGGGAGAGGTGGTATCTTTCTCTTTCTTGGAACACAATGATCAACGGATATGGGTGGATCGGTAACTTGGACGAATCTCAGGAGTTTTTCGATCAGAGACCTTTCAAGAATGTCCTTTCATGGGATTCTTTGTTAGCATTGTGCGACAGATGTGAAGACGTCGAAGGAAGGATCCCAATCTTCAACGAGAAAGAAGTAGGACGTGGAAAAAAGAAGAAAAGCCTATGATACACAGAGTGGCAACTCGAGATCACTCTTCTTTTCACCTGACTAAAGGCTTTGTTATTCAGCAGGGACAGGGTCTGGCCCAAGCAGTGGTGCTTTAGCCAGCCTTACTCATCTATGAAACAGATGAGAATGCGGTGTCATGACTTTTTCCTTGAAAGGCATCCTCTCTTGACGAATCCATTTTGAGCCTACGATTCCCTTTACTAATAAGGGGGAATGGATCTCTCATTTGGATAAGAAGGCTGTGAAAAGGGATTCCAAATCAGGCTTTCCTCAGAAAAATAAGCAAACACGATGAGCTAACGATTAAAAAGGCAAGATGAAGATTGAAAGTGGATAAGCGGCATCCGGCTGTAAAGAATCCTTTACCCATAACCTTCTAAGAAATGGGGTTTCCACCCCCGTACATTGTTGTTGAGCTAGTCGATCTAGCTTCGCCATTCAGAATCTTTATCCATTTTGTTCCAAGCTTCGAAAATGGTAAGGCGTGGGAACTTTAGGGGCTTGCTTGCCTTAAAGGGTCTTCTTTGCCACAACTTCTTTACCATCATAATTTAGTAGATATAGTTGTTACTTTCTTCAAAGAAATAATACAGTTCATTGGTAAACCTCCGAGCATGAACCATCAGGCCGAGGAAGCAAATGCCTCAGGTTACCCCATACTCACATTATCAAACTACATTTGAGATCGATGATCGGTGCAGACATCAAAGTAGCGGTTAGGGAATCGGTAACTGTAGCCGGTCCTATCTGCCCCTTCTCTCTTGCTTTTGCATTGAAAATGCCGGGGCTAAACAAGCAAGAAGTAGTTGTTTGTTAATGGAAGGCTACCAACAAGTCTACTTTAAGTAGATATTGAAGTAGATCTTTCCTTCTATCTTAAATCATTCACAAGGTATCCTCTGGTAACTTTCACTTCTTTCTAGCGCAAATGTCCAGATGTGCAGTATAAATAACAGATATCACAAAGACAAGCGCCCAATTCAACAGATCCACGTGACGAGGAAGGTGAAGGTATTCGGGAGTGATCTTCTTACCCGAATGAGTGATTGCTTCGAGATTGTAACTCCAAGGCACTTGGTGAGTGTCTGTAACAGGAAATTGCTTGGGAGCTACTATGGTAACTTGCACAGGAGCCGGTAGAACTGATGCCTTAGGAGCAGGGAGGGTAACCTTCTTGAAGAGATCCATTTTTGGTGCGGCAGGTAGAGTCGATAATGGCTTAGCTTTTGTCTCGGCGTCAACCGTGTGAATGCTTACAGACTGAACCCTTTTAGCTCTGACATGAATCATAGTCCCAGATCTGCCAATGAACATAGAAGGATAAAATTCCATCTCTTCAAGAGAGATCATGTTTGCAGTGTGATCTAGCAGAGGGTTGTTGGTGACATTCGGCTCTTCGGACTTAGTCAGGATGATTGAGCCCGCATCTATGAGGTCTTGGATCTTGTGCTTGAGGGCGAAGCAGCTCTCAGTTGAATGCCCTATACCTCCGGAGTGATAGTCGCATTTCTGTGTAGGATCATAGCTCTTGGGTGGAGGATTAGGAATCGGTTTTGAAGGGACGGGAGGAAGTTGTTCCTTCAATAGGATCAATGCATCACTATAAGAGCATCCCAAGGAACGGAGTCGGTTGCATCCCGCGGGTGCTATCTTTTTTGTGTTTTCCATTGAAGGTGTCACAGCTTGAGGTTTCGGTAGAGACGTGGTTTTGTCAGCAACAAGAATTGCAGAGACATCATCCTCTTTCTTCTCTGTTTTCTTTGGAGTGTAACGGCGAGTGCCTGAAGAAGCTCTTCTTTCTTTTTCCTAGATAAGGTTGGGAACGGTTTCCGAGACTTGAGCTACTATTTCCTGTATCTATTTTTGCTCAAGAGCTATGTAAAAGGAATGGTTGACGAGACTCTTATTGGCGGGCCTATGATGGGAGCCCTTTAAGTGATAGGGGATATCGAAAGCGTGCAGTGATGAGGTATACTTAGTTGACTAAACCCCTGTTCGGATGCCTGAACAGCTGTTAATTAGAAAGATAATGACCTATCAGGCTTGAAAGTGGAGCGTTTCATTGACCGATCAAAGCCTATTTTTTCATTTCAAGTTCTCAAATATCAATCAATTCTTGAAAAGGCCAATTTGCATGGTAAGAATTATAATTTCTTCTATATGCAATACCAGAATTTTTCTTTATCAAATGCCTTTTTTGGTTTAGAACCCAGCCGTATAATCAAAATTGGATCGATTGGCCTGAACCCTACTTCTGTTTCACTGCTCGGGTTATCCTGAAGCTGCCTTTAAGTGCTTTCCTTGAGCTTCTCACTAATACTTTCTTTCTTTGAGCTTAACCTTCTCACTAGTAGATAGATATTCGAACTACTGAAGTTGCTAACAACCCCGTTCTTGAGTTCTATCCTAGAGTTCGCTACAGACTATCTGATGAGCTACTAAGTATGAACTTAGGACATCTAACACCATTACGTGAGTGGCTCACTACTTCATCTTTCCACTACTTCACCTGCTAACAACCTTACTTTCGTAGACTTCTTGTAGTTATCTTTCCCCGCCTATCGTTGAAGTTTATCCTCCCGCCATTCCTTTTATCAATTTGAGTTCTGTTGTCCGTTTGGTTCAAACGAATTGTCTTTCCTTGGCATGGCACCTTGCTTTCACACTTGGCCCTGAGCCGCGATAACTACCCGCCTATAGAGCAATTGCATTACCTGAAGAAGTTTTCACCGGTATTTCAGACTCTTTGAAGCGCACTACGGACTCTCGTTCTTAGGACTCTCGTTCTTAACTAGTTCACCCGCCTTTTTCATTAGCTGTTGGAGAAAGAAAGCGGAGGGTGTGGTTTCTCAATAGACTAAATTAGGTAGTCCTGGGACGAGACCCTCTTAGCCGAGCTCTTTTATTAATAGATCTGGGCTTGGGGTACCTTTATCTCAACTTTCAGTAGGCACTTTCAAGGCTAGATGCGCTCTACTTCTTGCATAAGAAAGCCAAGGTGCAAAGGTATACCCTAGCGCTTTTCCTTCTTTATTGTATTCTGAGCGGCTATTACCCACCGCGCTTCCTGTAGGACGTTCTCGTTGTAAATACCTATGATCCTTAGACAGATGTTTCTAATGTAGATTGGATTCCTGGCTTTTCCCATGGTAGTGCAGCTCTATGGCCAGCCCCTTCTTAGCTGATAAAAGAAATGACCCATCGAAGTGGTTTGATGAGGAATCCTTTCCCTTATTGGAGTATGCTCGCTCATCCCTTGGTTGATTCATTCCTTTCCCTTCTTAAGTTCAGGGATAAAGGGTCAGCTGAATATGAATAGTCAGATTATGACTTCTTATTACTACGCTGCAATATCTTCCTTAGATAAGGCGTCTACGACTCTAAGTAGTAGACAATTTGACAAAGTCTGGGGTTCGAAACTTGGGTGGAGGTTTGAGATTTGGGAAGAAAGAAAGGTTGGCAAAGTTAGTGCTGCCATAGGTGTCAATTCCCTGAAGTCCCCTGACTTTTTCTTCTAGACTCTCTATCTTGCTGTCTATCTTGGTTTCTTTCTCCCGCTGATCTTTCTTGCTTGCTTCTGGGATTTCAGTGGTCGTGCTGACAACTATTCTTAAAGCGGGGTTGGTTACATTCCCCGTTACTTGTGACGTTGCTGCCCCTGTCTGGACTGCCCTAGGCGGCTAAGGTGGAACTTGAGGTGTTCGCATTGCTGTCAGAATTGCTATCATATCACTGAGTTCACTGATTTTCTCTTTCATTTGCCGCATTTCCGTGCTCATGGCTTGGTTTGTATTTGCTTCAGGAAGTTCTTCCATTCTTAGAGACTGACTCCGAGTACGGATAGGACTGCGGGTAAGTAGCCTTTCTCGACTTCTGTGATGCTTCGGCGGTCTCCCTCTCTGAGGAGGTACAACACCTTCCAGTTTAGTACTTCCTTACTATCCCCTTCCGCCCTTAGACCTGCTTCTAGTAACTGTTATCTCCTCCGGTTAGAGAAATTATCCTAATCTTTCTTTTGTCTGATCCTCCTCTGGTTGAGGAAATCGCAGTATTTGTTTTGGGAAACTCCTCACTCGCACGTAATATAGTAATATAGTAATATATAAGGCTCTTCTTGAAATAGGTGGGCTAATAACCAATCCAATAAGTCTTTCTGGCAGGATCTTCCAAATAGAGTAGTTTTTGTAGGTGTCCTGAAGAGTTCCCCGAGAATGTCAGTCATAAGCATAAGAAAGCTCAATCGGAGGTGGCTTTCAGGCTTTCCTTTCTTTAGGAACCTATTTCCTCTGCACAGATGAGCTGAGCCCCCACCTTTCTATTCTCTTTCAGATTGAACCTTCTTGGTGTCCAGGGCGACTAGCGATAGAGTGGGTCCTTCCTTCGATACGAGCGAGAAAGGCTTTCCGTGTCTCATGCATGAAATTCTATGCGTGTCAGATAAACCTTCATAGCAAGCATAGAAAGAGAAACCACAGGAGCCAGCCTAGTCCGATTAGTACAGCGTATGATACCTGTCAGGAATGATATCCACCACTTCACTTGAATTCTTTAGGAGATTCCCCATAGGCACAGAAAGAAAGGGGATGACAAGGATCCAATATCAAAACACTAGTTCGAGCAACGAGTACTTCTTTGGATATTGGATTTCTTTCTTTCTTAGCCAGGCTCGCATTCTGCTTTCGACCATCCTTTCCTACTTAGACTGACTACTAGCTTGGGCTTGGTCTTGCCCCTATTAGTAAAGCATGAAATCCCCTCTACCAGAACAAGGCATGATATGAGCTTTATTCGATCCTGGTAGTTACTGTATAGATGGTATGGATGGATTCCCGAAGAGGTGTGAGCGGTAGGGATCCAGATGATGAGTCAAGTCAATAAGGATTGAATGAACTAATTGGGTGAGGCAACCCCTTCTTTCATTGAAAGGCGTCTTCCCCACTAAGCAATTGAAAGAGCCAAGAGAGGAATTAAGTCTTGTCCTCCGGTGATTGGTTCTGGGTGATCTGCGATCAGGGTGCCGAGGGAATTTCATTCCTCTAGGCGCGCCGTGCACAAGTATCGTGAGGGAAGCAACCCAGCTCGTACTAACTCCTAATTCGATATGGAATTCCAGACACGAGGTAAGTTCGGTGCTAAGATATGCCCGGTCAGTGAATAAGGAATGAAAGGTTCACTCCCTAGATTCCGTTTCAATGAAGTATCGGCCAATGTTGGGGTGATCGATCGAAAACTACATTTTAGAATGTGAGTATGGATGGGGTAGCCGAACCTGAGGTATTTTATTTATTTCTTGTCAAAAACGATTTACTGATCGTCTTGAAAGTTAACAGCCATCTTACGCGAACCCATGTTACGTGAATTGGCTTTCACCTTTAAACTATAATAAAGAGATACGGCCAATTACGCAATCAAAGGTATACTCTAAGTAAGCAATAAAAGGGATGGGCCCCCTATTAGAAAAGTAAGGGGTCGGCAAGGCTGGAACAAAGATGTCATCCAACTGGTCTTCAGTTTCGATCAGTCAATTCCCTTGTGATAACTATAAAAATCAATAAGAAAAAAATACGTCCAATTGAGCAAGTCCTCGGCTCACTTCGGTGCCCACAACTTAGTGAAATCCCCTATTTCGTATACCAGTCAAATTGAAGAAAGATGGCGACCCTCTTCCTCAAGATTCTTTCAAATAGAAATCGGTAACAAGCCTGAACTCTTAGTCCCTTGCGAATAAAGGAAGAATGGTAAGGCTGGAACGTCTGCTACGTTTGCAATGGTGGAGACAAACAAAGCCAATAAAGCACCTGTCTTGCTGAAAGCGCAGGCAAAAGAGAAAGAGAAAGCCAAAAGGCTAGATTTACCTTCGCCAACAAGAGGAGTCGATTTAGTAGTTCACGATGAAAGGCATAGTAGAAAAAGGCGAGAAAGACCAGGCTATCCCCGAGTTGAAATCGATCCCGGTAAATAGGAGTTTTCCCAGCCATAAAAAAAAGGGGAAATTTCTTTTTGAACGATCCGGCTCGAGATATTGGTGTTATAATTTACGGGTGTAAACCAGTAGGAATTGTATGCGCTTTACTAATATAAGGTAAAAACCCTTATATACTTCATTACATACGATATTAAAATCGGTAGTAACTACAAGACAAAAAAACTAACTCAAGAACGCTGCAGAAGTTATTTTTGACAGAACTAATTATATCTCTCCATGGTAGCTAGTCGAATGTAGGATAGAGAGTTAGACCAGCGAGTGCGTGTAGGATAACGGAAAAAGGGGATCAACAAGATGGTTCATTTAGTTTCTATGCCCATCTTGAAGTCCTTCTTACAACCAGGACGATTCCCCTCCTCTAGTATAGGGAATTCTCGTTAAAGCTTCCAGTTTTATATGGTGAATTTCAATAGCTTCCTTTCTTATATTTGCTAGAATTCCTCTGAGATATCGGACTCTATTCCTTCGTTAGATAGTCCTCCTACTGGTAGGTTTATAACAAGATTGAACCAATGATAAGCCCTTCTATCTAGCACTCTCAAGCTCATGTAAGAGAAGAGAAGGACATAAAGTAATAGATTAGGCTGTCTCACCAGTAGCTACCGATGCTGTCTCACTCATCGTTGAGTCATCAATCACTTTACGAGTTTTTCCTTGCTCGACTTTGGCCTCTGTATGAGTATATGTATATGTCTCTCTATCGTCTGGTATCTTTCTTTATCATTTGCTTGCAGTTATCTTTCTATGCCTATCGTCTTTTTCTTGTTATCTTTCTACCCTGAATTATAATCCCTTAGCTGGAGCTAGGCGCATGGTTCTTCCTACTCTTGCTGGCTATCAGTGGACAGCTTTTATGCAAGGAAGAAGAATTGGAGATGTAAAAAAGAGAGAATCACACATATTTGTTTTGTGGATGACTTGATGGTCTTGTGCAGGGGGGAAAGTCACTCGGTTAACCTAGTTAACCAATGCATCAGGAAGTTTGGTGAGTTGTCTGGGCTGCACCCGAACCCTGAGAAGAGCCAGGTTTTTACCTGTGGTGTCTTGCCTGAGGTCAAAAATAATATAATGAGAACTCTAGGGTTTAGTGAAGGGTCCCTACCCATTCGCTACCTGGGTGTCCCTCTTATTTCCATACGATTGAAGAAGGGTGACTGTAGAGTACTTGTGGAACGCATAGTTAAGAAAGCTAAGAGCTGGACTAGCAACTATTTGTCTTACACCGATAGGCTCCAATTGGTGAAAACCATTCTTTTTGCCATAGAGACCTATTGGGCGAGCCTCTTCATTTTCCCCAAAGCAGTTAGCAAAATGATCGAAGGAACACTAAGATCCTTCCTTTGGAAAGGGAGTGAGTTGGGGGCGGGGGGTTAAAGTAGCATGGGAGGACGTATGCAAACCGAAAAAGGAAGGAGGCCTTGGTGTCAAAGATGTTATTGAATGGACTCAGCTTCAATTGCATTACTTCACTTATCACTTCGAAACATGAACCCCGCGATCGACTAATATGAATTAGAACTGGCTCTTTAAAGGATAGGGGGAAACCGAACCCGTCACGGAAACACTTATTTCTTGTGTTACTCCTTTGCCGCAACTAATTCATCTTCATCTAGGGTAGCTCTTGAATAGGAGATTTACCACTTTACTTTTAGGATCGCCTCATTGGGCATTCTTCTGGGAGTCTGCTTGAATGGTCTAAACTCAGGTTTGATGGGTAGCTTGTGCTCCCGTTCTAGCCAAACCGGGCATCTCAGAGCAGTAGTAGTCCCATGCGAAAGAATCCACTCTTGAAAGCTAAAATAATCAACAAGGTCAAGAGGCGGCATACTCACACAAGACCTAAGGAAAAAAGAGTCACTTTGCTTTTTACAGCCTTTTGAATCTCTCTTTCCTTTCGCCTGACTTAGGACTTGAACTTGGCTACCACTATTCCCACCATTCCCTCTTGGCACTTTGGGAGGCATCTGGACCTGACCTTTCAAAGTCCTCCTGGCTTTGGACTGAATCCTGATCCCCTTATTATTAGTAAAGCCACCCTTTCGACCACTCTTGAGGTGGGGAAGAAGATCCACTACTGGATTTGATCATAGAAAGAGACTCTGTTTGAAAGATAGGCTGGTGGTAATGGTATGATAGTAAGGTTTCCGGCTCGAAACAGCTTATTTATCGAGAGATTCTCACGTTTCGGGACAGAAAAGGGGATCCCCAGGAAGACCTTGAGAAGGTTATTGAACACGATCTGCTCGACGTCCCCTCAAGAGACAACTCGTTTGCCCCCAGCCTGATTCCAAATGAAGAAGAAGCCAGGCTCTCTCTTGAAATCTCTGAAAGCCAGCCTGTTTACGAAGATGAATTAGTTGCGGCAAAAGCTGCTAGCTGTGGCTTATAGAAAACGTGCCGGATCGTTTTCCGTTCAGGATGAATTCTCCCCTACTCCTATAACGGCTGGGGAGCTCAGTTAGCTACTTTAGAGCTAAGAATTGAGCTTTGCTTTTGCTTTCATTTAGCTGTAGCTGATTTGGATGGAAAGCCTGTAGCAGCTTGGAGCACACTCGATTGAACTCACACAGGGAGATTTCTTACCCAAGAACGGCGTTACAGGACGTCGATATTGGCCAATTAGGAGATTAGGCGCCTCTATTTGTATGGGAAAGAGCTGCTCGAAAAGGGTCATGGTTGGTCCAGTACATCCTCTTGTGCCTCGTACCTTATTGGCATTGAATAAGGGAAACTTGCTTGGTCAAACACACTTTCTCTCCCGGACTGTTAGTACCTGAAAGTCAAACACGGTGAAGGAGTGAGAAAAGCTAACTAGCGTCATGCGATATCTGTTTCACCAAGAATTCCTAAGCGGTCAAATAACCCGGTCCAATACCGGGGCCGAAAGTACATATCTCAGATGTCAACTTCAATTGCATGCGAGTGATTTGAGTGAATCATCCATTCGATATTTTAATTAGATCTCGTATTGTACCATAGTACACTGAACACCAACCCAATCTCTATTAAAGGATCGAAAGCTCGTGAATAAGGCCAGAATCTGCAAGGCAAGTGGCCAACAAAAGCAAACAAGCATTCCCTATAGATAAAGAATATAACCATACAAGCTATATCAATATGGTAGATCAATCGAATAATAATATTCACTATCTAACGTAACTCTCCCTGAAAGGCTTCTTCCCCAGCAAACACTATAAATAGAACTAAAGGTAGGGAAGTAAAGGGCTTTTTGCCTGCATCTAAAACGAATCCTATGGCCTTTTAAGAGCCCGCACGGCATGACCTATCAGGATCCCTCTCTCTATCGGGTCACTTACGATGATCACTGGAGCTCTTAGATCCGTTCTGAACTTTCACTCTTTGTTGTAAGCTAACTACCGGCTCTTTTTAGTGGTACGGTTTTCGGGAAGAGGTGATGTCGATCTACTATAGTCTTGCTAGGGCTCTTTGGTTCCATCCCTTTGACTTATGGCTCTTTAACGAAGAGATAGATTAGCTACATGCTTATGAAATCGCAAGTGAATTTGCGAATTAAAGTGGAGGTATAGCTCCCACGCCCTGTACCGAACATGACCCTTTCGCATGAAAAAGCTGGGCATATTCGTTATCATCATTTGCCATCGTCGCTGCCAAGTTCCTCCCTGTTACTGAGCTCCTTCGCTCACCCCCCCGTTACTTAAAGGGCGAAGTCGCCGAAGCGAGTCTAAAGGCCAAAGAGTTATCTTTAAACGCTACTACGCATCCTTACTCATAGTAGAGTGTAAGGTAGATTTGGGTATTGCAGGACTTGAACCTGCGACCATTAGGTTAAAAGCCCAATGCTCTACCAACTGAGCTATACACCCAGAAAAAGATGTAGTAGCAAATAAGGATTGGTGCGGAAAAGAAAAGAGGGCGGCCCCTCCTCTTCTCATCAAATTAAAAGGGCGCGGCTCTGTATGAGGCTCGTACTGCAGAGAAAACGCGAAGAAAACGTAAGGGCGCGCGTTAGCACTCCTGCAAGAAAACAACGGCCTAGCTAACGAGCAAGAAAACGGATGCGCGTTGCTAACGCCCTATCTAGAGTAAGGGGCATTCTAAAGCTCAATCCGTTGCTTCTTGTCCCTTATTGAAAACTCAAGGAAAGCTTTAATCGATATGAGAAAGATGCGCTCAGGAGTAGAAGGCTCGAAAGCCGGTCTTAATCAACAAGCACCTTTATTAGTAAGGTTGCTTGTTTCCACTCATTGAAGATTCTATCTACAAAAGAGGGTCAATGGGGGATATTCAAATTGCCCTCACTGACACCATCTACCAGAAGGTGAGGTCGTCTTTCTTTCCAGCCGCCATACGGTTCGCCTTAAAGCCTTAAAGACGGAGAAGGGGAGGAGCAGTTATCTATGTAATTACGGTCTTTGTTGGCCGTTGTTCCGGTCGAGCACTCTCTTTTCTTTGTCCAATTCCGTCTTACCAACCCGCAAAAGATTGTGAGGTTGGACCAGGTACGAAGAATGAATCTATATCTGTGCACTGAACTTGTTGGTCGGCGGCCACTCAACTGTTCCAGCGCAATGCAGTGGTGGTTGGTTCCGATTCGACAAAGGTAGAATGCCTGGTCGAAGGTCCGGTACAGTAGGTAGCGGGCGTGTTTTGGCTCCCGAGCGAGAACGCGAAATAGGCGATGCACCATCCTTGCTGCTACGTATGTTGACCTTGACTTGACAGATTCATCCAATTGAACTGAACCCACACTCAAAGGAGGACCACAAGCTCGGGGATAGACGAAACAGAAAGTATCAGCATTAAGAAAATGGGGTTAGCAGTGAAAGAAATAACCCAGCATTCATTTCTGCATTCATATTCATAGCTGAGTCTACTAAAAGAAGGACCAGCCTCATCGTGGTGATTAGAGGACACCTCTGATCGTTCATCTCTAATGTGACACGTTCCCTCCCAGTTATATGATCAACGGCATTAGTCGGCTAGAGAGCGGGGCTATTCTTCTTCCGGGGAGACAAAGTCGTCCCTTCTACTGACCGAACCCTCAGTTCGGAGGTCTTCGTCAACATGTTACGAAGCCCCAGTCTTCGGCGGGTCACCATTACTTATCTTAGAAAGGCGAACATCTGGGCAAGGGAAAGCGCAATGCGCCTGGTGCAAATGGCTTTTTTTTTCATGATATCCGAATCAGAATGGAGGGTCCTACCTACGTACATGATTGATAGAATCACTACGTAGGGGGGGCGGTCAACTTGCTTCGGAAGAGGCACGAGTGCAGTTCGATCTTGTGGTGTATTCGTTGGTAGTGATTCGTAGTAAGTAGGGCCTCTTTCTCGTTGATCAGTTCGCCTCCGCTGAAAGGTCTCCATTCCTACGACGGTTTTGTCAACGAACGCGTCTCGGGCCTCTTTGACTAACCTAACCCTTAAGGGGGCCTTGCCATAGTTGGGTGCTCTGCTTTAGTGTGATTGACGAAGGCTGGGCTAGGTTTGGTAATACCCAAAACAAATGAAAAGAGATCGGGGTCGATAGTTGGCAAGGAACTAGATCCCCCCCCCCCAAAAAAAGGGGGCAGCTGCGATCGAACTCTAATTCTGGAAATAAGTCGGGGCCCTTTCACTTCGAGTTCCTTCCTTCGTAGTAAAATCTGATGATACGCTTTGGCGATGTTACCTACCAAATAAAAGGCCTGCTAGGTGATCGAAATCGCTCAGGTCGGTGACTCACTCACTCATCTACTCCTTATCTATCTAATAGTTTCTTCTATCTACTGAATTCAAAAGGCGACCCCCTATTCAAACCAGCTAAAGGCCGGGCTATAAGATAAGGTACAACTGTAGTACTACTTGACTAGTAAGAAAGAGCTTCCGTAAGAACTGGAAGACTTTTGTATGTACGGTAACCCTATCTTCCGCTACTGGTGGACTGTTGCACAGAAAGGCCGACAGAAGCAACACGCTTTTTAAGCGCTTAGCTTCTGCTAGCGGCGGGGCGGCAAGGCCATAAAGTAAGTTCAGTTGGAAGCCTAAGCCAAGAAGGTACGAACGAAGTGCTATCACCCCTCTCCAGTCGATCACTTTCGTACCTTCACGAGATAGGGGGCGGCTTTCTTGTGGTAGTAATTGCGAACATCTCTCCTCTTCTCTTAGCGTGCGCAGTTTGCTTTCATGCCGTCTTCGGCACATCTCTCTTTCTTAGTTTCACGCTGGCCTAATGAATGAAAGTAAGTCTTTTAGTAAGCGTATATAAGCAGCTGTTTAGTGTATAAGCAATTCTTTAGTGGCCGCACCGAAAGGGACGTACGGTGGAGGTTGGTTGAAGATGATGTTACGCGGCGTTCAGAACCAGTCTTGAAGTGAATGAATTAGAAAGAATGAAGAAGTAAGGAAATGAGACGACTCTTTCTTGAACTATATCATAAACAGATCTTCCCCTCCACACCAATCACGAGTTTTTCTCCATTCCTCTCGTATATCGTTGTAACACCCTTAATGCTAGGTTTTGAAAAAGACTTTTCATGTCATTCCCATTTAGGTCCGATTCGGATCCCTCCGTTGTTTCCTTTTCCTTCCGCACCTTTTCCTCGAAATGAGAAAGAAGATGGTACACTTGAATTGTATTATTTAAGTGTTTATTTCTTGCCAAAGATCCTACTTCTACAATTGGTAGGTCACCGGGTTATTCAAATAAGTCGTGTTTTCTGTGGTTTTCCCATGTTACAACTTCCGTACCAATTCGGTCGATCCGGAATGGATCGGTTAAACATTCTATTAGGGAGCCTGGTCTTGACTCTTCCGTGTGGTATTCATTCTCGTTCGGCTCTTGGAATCAAATCCAGCAGTGGTTGGAACAGCTCGCAAAATCCAACCACTTCACCTACTTCATTGCCCCCAACCGTTTCTCGTACCTCTATTGAAACAGAATGGTTTCATGTTCTTTCATCGATTGGTTATTCCTCTCCGTTCGTATCTCTTTTTCCAATTTCGGTCTCGATTAGTTCACAAGATTGAATGGCCAATTCTCCTCCGGACCCTCGATTCGATTGTTTTCCAAGAATTTTGAGCCGGGTATGTAAGCCGTGTATCTGGGAGGAACTTAAAAGAAGGGCTTTCGGTTTTTTGCACCCTATTTTTTTGGACTTGCAGCTATTTAAATAATAATAATATATATAAAAAAATTGGATTTATATTTCCTACTTATTCTTAGCTCTTAGCTAGGGCAATACTCCCAGCAAGGCTAGACTTTCGCAGCCCAGATGAACCTTTACGGCGGAAGTGACCACCGGGTTTGACGCCGGATTTGCCACCGGCTCAGTTCATTCACAACCTATCACAAGCTTTTTTAGCGGGGTTTGAAGAGTTGAAGCTTGTATGTGTGTATGTTTTAGGGTTAGATTAGAAGAAGAGAAGAGGGAGGAGAGAAAGAAGAGGTGTGTAGTCAAAACCCTACAGCCCTCACTCTTATATATTAAGATGAGCATAAGTACAAGAATACCCCTATAATAACATCTAACACTCCCCCTCAAGCTTCCGCATACAGATTAAACATGCCCAGCTTGAAGCACAACCGCTGAAATGCACCACGAGCCAAAACGGATTCGTAAGAATATCACCTAGCTGGTCGTCAGAGCAAATATATGGAGCAGCAATCTGTTTCCGCATCAATAAATCATGAATAAAATGTCAATCCACTTCTATATGCTTGGTGCGCTCATGAAAAACGGGATTGTTAGCAATAAAGATAGCAGCCTGATTATCACAATGAATCGGCATAGGAGAAGGAACATGAATACCCATTTCATGAAGAAGAGAGTGAACCCATAACATTTCAGAGGCGGTGTGAGCCATAGCACGATACTCAGCCCCAGCACTGGAGCGAGCAAAGTTTGCTTTTTATTACGCCAAGTAACAAGGTTACCACCAATAAAGGTACAATAACCAGATGTAGATCGTCGACCAGAGCGACTACCAGCCCAGTCAGCATCACTAAACCCCGTCACAGAAAGGGAAGAAGGCTTATACAACAAGCCAGTCCCAGGGGCACCCTTCAAATATCGCAAAATACGACAAAGAGCCTCAAAGTGAGGTTGACGAGGAGCATGCATATATTGACTAACGACACCAACAACATAAGTAATATCAGGACGAGTAAGAGTAAGCTAAATCCATTTTCCAAGCTAAGATAAAACTGAAGATTTACTTTGAACCTTGTTATCGATCGCTGCTGGGTCGGTTGGTGAGTCACCTAAAAAAAGCATCGAGAAAGGTCAAGCATATATGTTTTATGAAATGATCAGCGGTCATATTTATGTTATGTCCTGCATCGTGTTCGTGTGTGTTTATTGAGCTTTCTTCACTTCAGTGCCATGCGCTTTGCTTCGCTTTATAGAAGAGAGAGACCGTTGTCTTGAGAGTGAAAAGCAAGCGCAAGCAATAGAAAGGATAGTCCCTCGCGCGTTCGCGCGAACTACTAGAAAATGGTGAGATCATTAGATCATTAGTGAAAGAAGGACCAAAGACGATCCTATCCTAAAGGAGAAGGAGGAGTAGGAGGAGTCAGTTTTCCTTGAAGATCTAGGAATAAATCGGATAATTATGCCATTCGGAAGAAGTCTTCTACAGAGGGAAAGCCTGTTACGAGTAAGTGGAGAGGAAAGATCTCCAGAGATTCTTATCTCATTCCATTCCAGTGGCTCGACCAGTAACCAATGGAGAAAACTCAAAAATCCATGGTTTCCCGGTAGAACCCTATTTCGTCCAAGTTGTTGCGGAACCGGAAAAAAGAAGCGGTTTTTCACACAGCTTGCTCATAGTGCAGGTCCCACTTGTATATCGTATTTGGCGGAAGAAGCATCGGACAAGTTGGAGTTCTTACCTTCTTGGGACTCCATGGACCAAGATCTGCTTTCATTATATGGGAAATACCGATCTACTTTAGTAGATCATATGGATGTAGAAAAAGCTTATAATTTTGATGAATTGGAAACATCTTTTTTCCATTTCTATTTACCCAGTTCATATCTTTGTTTCGTGTGTTCCCGGGAGGAATTCGATCTCTTCAATCTCGGGATACCCCCTAAATAACTGCGGCCAGAGAATCAAATAGGTCGGGAAGAAAGAGTCTGAGGTCGGGTCGGACGACATACATCTTGGTTGGTCCCACAACCACTAGAGATTGGACATATATAGAATCTTTCTTCTAAATCAAAAAATGGAAATACACAGAAAGAAAGTCTGTTTCTTAATTCAATCAAACTTGAGAAAGAGTTTGTTTCCGCTTAACCACGTTGCAGAAAGAATTTCAGACATGTTCCCATTTTTGGGCTCATACAAACAAGTCTTACTGACAACACAGCTACGTGCTTCAATTAGTATAGTAGCGCTGGCACCGAAGTGAGCCGAGGAGCCGAGTGAGGCGCTACAGACCTCAGTAGATGGATCCGCGAGATCCCCTAATTGAGTTACTGGTTGACGGCAGTATTGTGTAGCAGTTTTACTTAGTGGAAGGCATGGTGCGATACTCAATCAAACAAACCTGATACCGGGGAGGAGGTAGAGGCGATTTGGGATAAGGGCATAATGAAACTTTGCCAGAGATAGGCGGGGAGGACTATGCTATGTGTAAGACTGGTGACGTGGAGGCATTTATGATTTTCAGGAGAAGTAATTTGGTCATCTTCGAGCTGACCCATTCGATTTGGTTAAATGTTTTGACATTACTTTTGCCATTTCTTCTTTATTGTATTGTGCTGATTCTTCTACACTTCGATTTGGGAAGGTTTCCAACTGTCCAGTTATTGCCCCGCTTCTTTCCTTGCTCTAAAGGAGCAGCGAACGTCACTAACGAAGAAATAGCATGTGCTCAAAGGGAAAGCACAAGCTTATCTATAACATCCTTTATTACTTACGATAGAGGTACTGACCTACTAAGTTACTGAGCTAAAACTGAGGCTATAACTTGATTTGCTATCCCAGCTATCGAGTAAATGCTTGCTTACGCCGATAGGCGAACCCTTCGCGATGGGACGTATGACGCTTCCA